>JAUZND010049299.1:0-19743 GCA_034780555.1 Coelogynopora nodosa | reverse complement strand
TATGAATTATTATAGAAATAATTGATCAATTGAATGCAAATTTTGTAAATGTGGGAACACTTGAAAAGTACTTAATAAAATGAGATGTTCATTCTCCGTCACCCCTCTACTGCTGCAGAATCGACTCTTGCTATACTACTACCCTACTCTGCCGCAATCGAGGACTGGGTTCAATGTTCCGAATGTTTTTTATGAGCTTGCGAAAGCTGTTATGGGGTTGATATGTGTCAACAATGTACTATTTAATACCGGAACAGCAGCAACTATAAACTTACTTGAATATTGTTATTGTACCTAACATTACATCGTATATTTTTTTATAAAAATAAATCAACGACTAATGAAATAAGTCATATGTCCTTCTCACCCCAGCTATGACCAACTCACCCCAGTTGACTTATATTTTTTTATCCATAATACCGTATAAAATATTTTATTAAAAAAAGTCGTTTCGTACCTATAAAGTAAAATGTGTTTGGGGCTTTAACAATGGAAAACATTAAGTACATATTTTTATTAGTAACTGTGTAACATCTATTTCGCTCTAGGTATGTCCAACTCGCCCCCGTTTACCTACACGGTGTAATCTTCAAATGTTTGTATGCGTATACACCTTAATTAAAGTTTTAGCACAGGTATGCGCCCAATTATGAAATAAATGTTTAATTGCTTTTTACTATAAATACATATGAATTTTAAATGATTCCAATTCTTATATTTAAGTATAGATTATCTTCATTAACTAACTATTCTTCGCTGCCGAATATTACTCCACTCCGTGTCTCTCAAAAAGGCATAGGCTAATCCTTCACATACCCATGATTTTCTAGTCTGCAAATGTTTAAATTAATTATGCAATTAACGAGTTTAATTAACGAGTTTAATGAATACATGCACTTATTTTATAGAATGCCTAAATGCATAAACACCCACATTAATTTGATCTCTTCCATTATGCTGATTTTTGTTTCTTTCTGTTCTTCAAATCTGAGATCTGCAAGTTATCCATTGCTTGTTCGTGTGACTCCCCAACAGATGTCAACTACACCAAGAACGTGATTAACGATGTCCTATGCCGGGGGCTCACCGATCAAGAGATACAACAGGACATTCTTGGCGATCAAAATCAAGACATGGGCTTGGAGGACGTTATCACTTTCGTGTATACCAAAGAAGCAGGAAAACGCTGTCAAACTGCATTGCTTGACAATGAAGGCGCTCATGCCGTGAGCCAATACAAATGCAAAAAGAACAAAAAAGTACAAGGACAAGAAAGCCGCTTGCAGCTATTGCTATGGCAAATGTCATGACGCACATCCAAATATACCAGAGGCGTCAACTATGCAATGCCTACGGGAAGACATGTAGCGAATGCTTCCTTCGTGGCTACTTCTCTACTGTCTGCCGTGAAGCCAAGAAGAGGGCAATTATGGACGACTCGAGGGATATGCAGGCCAAGATGTGGAAGAAGGAAGCTATGTCCATGATTTTTTTTGATCTATCACATATCCAGATGGTGCCTGTGTGGACGTCGCTCACGACGTGGAGGCCGCCACCTAAAAGGGCTGCGGCCAATCGGCTCTATTTGGATCATTTTTCAGGTTGGACCATGCAAAAGTCAAAACCACAGCCTTATATCACACTCATATCGCGGATTGATAAGGAAGACTACGATCATTTTGGTTACTCGATATCATCTCTGCTAAAATCGTTCAAATTTTAGGCCATGGCTTACACTGACTGTCAATAAAGCTGTCTTGCGGGGCTCAATATCTTCCAAAAATTCGGAGTCCGCAACGCAAAGCCCTGATACCTGTCAACTTGAAAATGAATGCTGTAAACAGCGAGAAAGTACAGATTATCGGTGCCATGATGCTCTTACACCTGTCTAGCCGTACAGCCAGAGTGTCTGTAAACACCATGAAGCCTTTACCACATATTGAGGGTTCATGCACCTGTCACACTGATGGCCGATCCCTAGGATACATCAAAAGCAGTGCACACTCCAGCGCTTGTCCTCTTTCACTGTCAACTCAACACTGGCATCGATCGTGACATCAGGTTAGAATTCATGGAACCATTTGTAATTGATACATTACTGTTTATAATATACAATATTATAATATTGCACGATTATTATTTCTATATTTAAATTAAATATAATTAAATAATTTACCATTATAATAAATCGTTTTTCTCAAAACTGTTAATTATGTCAATTATGTTACTGCAGTTTATTTATAATCACAAAAAAATGAATAAATTTTAATGTTGATTAAAAATGGTGCCTATTATATAATCCAAAATACATGTTCCATAACTACACAATTAAAAATATTAATGACTGTAATGACGATTAGTATAAGATAATAAATTTAATATATATAATTTATTTATATGTGATCAATGAAATGTTTGGTACGAACTGTAATGACTAGTACGTCACACATATACGTACTATTGCAGGTATACGTACGAGACTATAATCGATCGACGTTGGTGCAAATTGTATACAGCTGTGGCAAAAAGTCTGTTGACTAGTCCAAAAAAATTTATATTTTGAATAAAAACGATCATATGCACTAAGTCCTGCACCAAATGTACAAAAAATCAAGATTAATCATTCAAATATGGTACCTAATAGAATAGTAACATATTACAAACTTAGTATTTTGTTGCTAGTCCATCATTTTCAAGACACTCATTAATTCGCAGGGGCATACTGTGAACCAATCTGAGACAAAGATCTTGGCTGATTTCACGGCGCCACACATTGAGGATGGTAGCCTTAAGGTCAGCCAAACTGGTTGGTTTGTAGGCTGCAACTTTGGACTTGACAATATTCCACAGGTTTTCTAGTGGATTTAAGTCCGGGCTATTACCAGGCCAAGGATGCAAGACATTGATGTATTCTGAACAAAGTCAGTTCTTTACAAGCATTGACTGATGACAGGGCGCCCCATCATGCATAAATATTGAAGTGCGTCTGACTGTCATAATAGCTTGTAGACGATCTTAAAGCACAGTTATATAATTAGCAGCTCTCATAGTTGTATTTGGAGGTAAAACATACAAATTGCCACGGCCACTGGCACTGAAACTGCCCCAAACCATGATACTGGGGCAGTGCTTAATGGCTGACATTACATAGCGGGGATTGAACCTGAAACCTTTTGGACGCCTCACGTATAAAGAACCACGGTTTGAAAACTGCTGCATAGTCGATTCATCACTCAAGAGTACCTTTTCCCACATTTTGGGTGTCCAATGCTTGACACGCCTACAAAATATAAGCCTATTACGGATATTCTTGGCAGATAAATGTGGCTTCTTGGCAGGTCTGTAGGCTCGTAGGCCTAGATCGTGTTGTAGCCGGTGTCGTACAGTTCTATGTGCTATGGGAGTGTGCAGACTGGCTCCTAGAGTAGTTGAGGATACCATGCGTGGGGTTAATTTAAACCATTATTTTAAGCAATCTGTCTGTTGCAGGTGAAGTTATGCATGGTCTGCCTGTACGCTGCCTTGAGCTTAAGGTACCAGTTTCACGGTATCTCTTTAGTGTTAGAGGTACCACCTGCTTCGAAATTCCAAGCTGTTCTGCAATGTTAATTTGCAATATTCCAGCATTAAATAGAGCAACAATTTGACCTCGTAGTAACTCTGATTTCTCCATAACGTCAGAAAATAAATTAAAAAAACTACAAGGAAGACAGAAATATGCACGTAAATTGAACACAGGCAGATGTAGGCCAGTGTAGATAAACAACCTTGCCGCAATCGTACAAAATGTTTATTAAATCATTAAAATATTTGTATGCAACATGCATATGATTTTTGTGCACAAAAAAGTTACAAAAATGCTTCATATAAATTGTTTAGCTAACATTTTGATAAAAATGTTGTTTTTTAAAGAAGTCAACAAACTTTTTGCCACAGCTGTATATCTGAAACATGCACAATTGTTTACTAGAATCAACTGGTCTCAAATTGTATATTTAAAGCTGTATGAACTGGTCTGCTTTTGGTTTTTTTAAGTCTGTGTTACCTTGACATGTCTAAAGTAAAAGTTCTATGGATCAAATATATAGGCCGACTTCTTGAGATTATTGTAGCTTCAAATTGAGTTGAGACTTTTGTTGTAAAAGGTTGAGACAATTTGTCAAACTTTTTCTTTTGCTTGAAACATTTTGAAATAAACAATACTCTTTGTGTGCATAACTTATTAAGTCCATCTTAATTTGCAGCACGCACAAATTACTCGGAAACTTCGAATTTATTTATAAATTTAAAGTATTGAAACATATAACAAACAAAACTTTACAATGTATTCTTAATTCCTTTAACAACTTTTATTTCAAGCTAATTTTAAGGTGACGCATAATCACTGAATACACTGTAATGAAAGAAACAGTGATATATATATATTAATTATATTAATTAATAAATACCTAATTTATAATAAAGTCTTTATAGTTATATAATTTTCAAAAACAAACTGAATGCATAGTTTAGCATGTACAGTTATTTATAAGATTACATAGATTGATTGAACTTAACACAATATAGTTAGTCTATCAAAGTTCATCCACTACAAAACAATGACGGAATAATGGAAGAATTTAGTTAATTGAATTTTTTATAAAAAGTGTTTTAATATACATAAAAATCAACATAACACAGTATTTAAAAATATTATTATGTATCAATAAAAATGTTAGAGGTATTATTAAATATTTTACAGTATTATTATAGTACTATTCTAGTTTTATTACAGCATATTTATTTGAAGCTAAAAATTAAGTTAAATATTATTAAATACAAATAGATGTAAATTTTAATATTAATATATTTATTTTAAAATAATAATGTTAACGTCGATTACTTCCCTTTTATGATATACTAATTTAATTAGCGGGTACTTGGGCAATTACGTCAATGGTCAATACTCGTCTACGTGGTCAATTACTACAATTTATACAATAATGTCAGGAAGAGTCCGAGGTACTAGAGAGAGAGTTGGACCTGCAGGATCAGCATTAGATTCTACAACACAAAGTATTAATGAAAAAATTTTGAAGGAATGCAATGAAATATACTCAAATAAGGAAAATGGTAACAATTACTTTATATCTCATTTGTAATAGCCATATGCACTTATATCATTATTTGTTGCTATATAGTATTTGTTAATATGATATATTTGTCATTGGTAATAATATTACATTTAAGTTAAATTGAATTTTAGAAAAAGAACTACCATGGCCATGCAACAAATATGGGCTAATTTGATCTCAATTTTTGATGAAATAGTGTCAGTACATGCGTTGGTGACCATTTGAGGACCCTGACCAGTCCTGGGACTGGTCAGCAAAGAAGCTGACTGATAGGGTACTTCAAAAAATGTCTGCAAATAGTTGAACTTGAAAGTCCAGGACTTGTTGAACATTTGGGGACTGTCTTTAGAATCAACTTCTGGGTCCTTGGGCTCAAATCAAATGGTCATCAGCTAGGTAACCAATTGCCATTGGGGACTTTTTAAATGTCCACAACTAGTTGGTTTAGTTGCTGACAGATTATGGACATGAGTTAATCTCTTGAATTTGTTTTGATTTTTGTGTTTTGATTTTGTTTATAAATTTAGGTTATTAATATTATCATGGAAAAATTAAAAGAGATATTGGTGACCATTTGAGGACCTCAACCAGTCTGGGACTACTTGGCAAACATGCTGACTGATTGGGGATTTCATAAATGTAAGCAAATAGTCAAAAGTCCAGGACTGGTCAGCAAATAATCCAATCAATTGGGGACTTCATGAATGTCTTCAAATAGACATTAGCTAGCCAGCTTAGTTGCTGATGGATTATGGACATGAGTTAATCTCTTAAATTTATTTTTGTGTTTTGGAATTTTATTTATAAATTTAGGTTATTATTATCGTAAAATTGAAAAAGACAAACAAGGTTTTTACTTTGATTTTTGTAATTATATTAAACTTGTTAATATGCATGAAAATTATAAACTTATTTATCACACTCATTATTATATTTATTTAGTTACAGATTAGTAGATTAATTATATTGCTTTTATATATATGTAGTCCATTAAGAACCTGTCCATTATTTTTGAAAAAATAAGGTTTGAAAAATAATATCATCATTAGGGCTTATTTTAGACTGTTTATTATGTAAAACATTCTAAATTTTATGAAAATCTATATGCCAGACCCTTAATCTTTCTTACTTTTTAAAATATTATGAATATTTGTAAATTTTATACATAACTGTTTCAAAAAGTCAACTTTTTAATATGTACATAATTCTTATTTACTGTGTTATTTAAAGTAAAATGGATTAACATAAAAAGATACAAAGTTGTAGAAAGTAAAATAACAACAGATCAGAAAGTAATTGATTTTCCAATTTTTTTAATAATATATTTTAAAAATATTTAACATATATTATTATATGCCATTCCTAAAGAATGATACTTAAACTATTCTATTTATTATAACTTATCTCTGTGTATCACATAGTATCTAAATATAAAGGGACATAACTATTTGTTTCAGACATAACTATTATTAACATATCCTTATTTCTTTTTCAAATACTACAAATATCTATTACTATTTGTTTATATATAGCTATATTACTATGTTTAAACTATAATAATGGTAATAGTAAGCTGAAAATCTTGCAGGGCACTTTCAGGTTTAGCCTATTTCAATAGCTTTTCACATTAAAAATCAAAAACAATGTATAGAGTAACATATAGAATACATTAGACACAAAATACTCAAGATACAAGTTTGTGGTGCTATAAAATATGATAGATTAAAAGTTAGGCACAAAATATTAAATTTAATGTTTAGTGATTAGGAAAAGTCCACAATAGTCCTCATTCACCTTGAACATAACTTCTAGATATCAGAACTGGTGGATGAATCCTTTGCTTAATAACATTCAATCAAGGTGTAAAAATGTCCGCTTTTTTCATCCTTGATCTGTTGGCCATGCATAGCCCAATCCAGATTTGTTTATCACATTCACCAAGTAAGAATTGTTATCTATTGCTGTTATAAGCTCAGTTATAACTATATAGTCATAAAAGTATTAAAATATTCATTATTATTTATAACTTATACCAAAATGGGACTTATAAATGGTTTCATTACTCAAAAGATTAACATTTCAAAAATGGACCAAAAGAATATGCTTTAAAAATCAGGTAAAATTGGCCATTTTTGGTCAATAAATTTGTAAACAAAACACACAACCTACATACAATATATATGCTTTATATTAGTATACATTATGGGCAGGTAAGGTTCTTGATGGAGTCCATATATATTAATTACAAGTTTAATTATATGTAATAATATGATATGTATAAATCAATTTCTGAAGCATTATTAATAACTATAATGGTGAAGCAGTTAGTATAATTAGATTTTTGTATGGAAAAATTAATTTTAAGAATTTTTAAATGGATAATAAATCATATTATACATATATTACTTAAAAGTAATTAAAATATAAATTTTAGCACTATATAGAGTCAATCTTTTAAATAAATATTGAATAATTTGTCATAAGTATTCTTAAATGATTTTTAAAAGATATAAAATACTAAATATTATTTATTTAATTAAAACATATACATTATTTCTCAGCATAGAACTCACAACCCTCCATATAAAAACCTAATGCTCTAACTACTGTGCCAATATAGTTGTTAATAACACTGTTGCAATTGATTTATACATATCACATTATAATATTATACATAATTAAACATTTAATTAATATTTATATAAAAGCAATATAATTATTCTACTAATATGTAACTAAATAAATATAAAGAGTGCAATAAACCAATAACATAAATTTATAAACAAAATAAGAACAAATTCAAGATATTAACTCATGTCTGTAATCTGTCAGCAACTAAGCTGACCAGTTGCGATCATTTGAAAAGTCCCCAATTGATGGGGCCAACAACCATTTGAGGACCCCAACCAATTAGGGACTTTTCTAAAGTCTTCAAATATCCAACAAGTCCTGGACTTTCAAGCATTTGTGGACATTTGTGAAGTCCCAATCGGTCAGCTTGTTTGCTGATCAGTCAAGGACTTTCGACCATTTGCAGACATTTGTGAAGTCCCCACAATCAGTCAGCTTGGTCCTCAAATGGTCACCAACAGAGATAAACAAAGTCAAGTTTTCATGTTGTTTTTCATCATTATATAAAACTTTTTAATTCTGTTCTTCATTACAACTTTTATTTATAATTTTCTGGTTGAAATATATATACTTTTTAATTAATTTGATGTTTTAATTTCTTTAAAATGTTCCCGGATTTTTCAGGTCAGGGAATGGCTGGTTACTGTGGTCCCTACAGTACTGGCAGTACAATACTGTGATTATTAAATATAATAATAAATTCTGTGAAATAGTGGCAGTTATTAAAAAAAAAAAATTTCATCCAAGTTATACCCAGAAAACACAAGACCTCCACTGGACATGGAGAAATTAGAAATAAATATTATTGATCCATATTCCCTTTGATACAGTTATGTAGATTAATCTAATTGACAACACTGATTTTTAAAAATAATTACGCATCAAAGAAAAAACTATCTATAATTATTAGTTTCAAATCCAACAGCATTGTAATAATTGTAATATATATTTATTCTTAAAAAGTACTGTATGTAAAAAAACATATATAACTAGAGTTTATGGCATTATCAGTTCATAATAATAATACTAATCAATTAATTTTTTTTAAATAAAAATAGCTTGACAAGTCTTTAGGTATCTGTATACCAAATTTTAGCTTAATCAGATGATAATAAATCTATTTTTCCAGGGGATAAAATTTCCCCCTATCTATGGAGCAAACTCTACAAAATATGTCCACAGATGAAGTGTTATGACTACATGGTACTTTTTAAGAAAAGTTTAATAAAAAGTATATATTGCAATTATTACTATGTTGATGGAATTTAAACTAATAATTATAGTTACTTTTTTCTTTGACATGTAATTATTTTAAAAATTCAGTGGCATTGATTAGATTAATCTACATAACTGAATCAAAAGGAATATGGATCAATATTAGATTTATTTATAATTTCTCCACTTCTAGTAGAGGTCTTGTTTTTGCTGGATGTAATTTTCACTAATTATTAATAAATTTTGGTAAAATAAACTACAAATTATGTTTTCCAACTTTAATTTTGAAATTAGAATTTTGAGGCCATCCAATGGAATTGATCCTTGAAATTTTACCAATATCTTACATGATACTGTAGTTTAAGATTAGATGTGGATTGGCATAATTAAAATAGTTTATCTTATAGATTCTGCAAACTTATTCTGCAGACCACCCCCCTATAAAACAATATATAAAAGGGCACTTCATACATCAGAATGTATTTTGTAGGGTTTGCTCTTTGGAGAGGGGGTATTTTATCTGTCCCCCCAGAAAATCAAATTTATTATTGTGTAATTAAGATGAAAGTTGATATACATATACCTTTTAAGGACTTGTTCAGATATTTTTATTTTCAAGAAATTAAACTATTAGGTTCATTTTTATGACATGATTACATCATAAACTCCAGCTTAGGCAAACTATGGGAAATTATAAAATATGCTATAAATTGACTCATATGCTCTAACTTTTGATCAATGCTACCAATTGACTTGATTCTTTTTGCATCTGATTGCATATCATGATATATTTTTCATAATTATACTACTTATATAAATAAGCTATTTAAGCAGTATAAATGTTATTTGAGTATTATTTTAAATTGCTGGTTATTTTAATAATTAATTTTATTATTTAAGTTATTTATATATAATTTATGATAAGCTTATTTTATCTATTAATGTTGCAATTTTTAGCTCTTAATATCTAATGACTATAAGTATTTGAATTTCTAAGATAATGCCAGAGAAAATATGTATAATTTTTGACAATGTAGTTCTACTATTACAAAATATTATTAAAATATGGTATGAAAAAATAATTTTCCATCTAAAAATATATCTATTTTATATTAATATCTGTATCCCCTAATATATATTGATATCATAAAATTATATATAATGTAAATTATTATAATAATCATACATTTAATATGATTATAGCTTCTACAGAATAAAACGGGTTTTTCTGTATAAGTTTTTTCTTATAGATATTTTTTCTTCGGAACACTTTATTTTAGAACCATTCATATATTGTTAGGTTGTTATAAAAGCTATAGATCTAAAATACCAATTTACTATACTCTGACTATGATTTTGAAATAAATATGAAGTCAGAACCTTTATCTGATCAATAATGAGTATAGTAAGGTACTTTATTTTTATAGATAATTTAAGCATATTTATAATATATATTTTATATATTAACATGCATATAAACGATATACAATGTTAGTAATTTAAAAAAATTGGATTCCAGATTTCATTAGCAATGACCGTACAAAATGGTTATTAAATGCCTGAAAGTGACCATATTGGCCTGAATGTTATGTATTGATGTATACTGTCCCAAAAATATGAGGTTTTACTCTTCAATAATTTATTCAATAAACTTTATTTGCTTTGGCTGATTTGTACTATATGGGTCCTATTTATGTTTTAATTTTTATGTCCTCTTAAAGTCAATTTTATTTCTTGTTTTGTATTGCAGATAGCTTAGCTTGAATAATTTTGTATTGGGCCCCATTTTTATGGGTTTTTCAAGCTGAGTTGATAATGTTTGAGCTTCTTCTATAATAGAAAAATACTAATTTTCATATTTTTGTTTTGCAGTTACATACCTAGTCATAATATATGTTATGCCAAAACAGATGAAGGCATTATTCACTAAGGGAACATTATAATGTAGGAATACTTTCCACTATTGAATGCTTATATTATTTCTCATTAAAATTGTATAATGTAATCCTAAAATGTGATATACATCAATAAGGATGGGCTAATTGCCTAACATATGAAATTGAGTATGATGTTCAAATTTTTACTTTTCAACGTAGTTAATTGTAACAATAGACAGTTATTGAGGTTTATTTCAATTGCTGTCAACTTTACTTGATACAACATTCCATCACTCAATTATTAGCCTTACCTGTTTATTGTAACCCAAACTTTAGTATTATTATTAAGCAATGTATTTATTAGCTGTCTCATCCACTTTCATTGCATGTTGCACAAACTGACCATCTTTTTTATTCTTCCCATTATATGTTAAATGTGAAGTATTTGAATAAGTTTTCATTTCTTAATTTCTGAAATGTTGATATAAACTACAGGACAACCATTTTCCATTCCAGTACTCAATGGTTTGAAACAGAGGTGGCCTGCAAATTGAAATTGTTGCATAGTCTTTCTTCTCTTTTCTTTTAGCTTATTTTTTTAAATTTCGAATTTTGTTGGATGATGGTATCACAAGGCATTCTTCATAACAAGTGAAAAGTAGATGACTTTTGTATTTTAATTTTTGATCAAAACCAATATCCTCTTGCACTGAAATTTGTTAAAGCATACCTATGTGTACAGTTACACAGTAATGCTGTTGGACATGGCTTTTGTGTTAATTCTTCTGTACTCACTAAGGAGAGAAATAATATGTCTGTGGAGGTGCTAAATAGTCATGATTTTATTTGCAGAACTTATAATTGACAATCACAATGTTATTTCTGAGTTTGTGAAATCTGATGACAATATTGGTAGCTGTTATAAAGAACCACCAAGCAAAAAATTAAAGTAACATTTTATGCTTCTCCATAATTTATGGTGCACTGTTTGTATCTTTTATTGTTAATCTTTGTGATTGAAGTTACTAGAATTTCAAAATAATCTATATCATTTTAAGTGTATATGTATATGATGTTTTGGAACTATGTACAAGTACTAAATTTTAAGATACACATTTATTTTGAAATAATTTTTACTGGTGTCAGCCATTAGTATTATAATTCTAATCATTGTATAACTGTGTATTTGTAGCACTTTTATTTTGATTACATTCCAAATATTTCCTTGAGGTTAGCAAAAAAGGATTAGTGCTGTTTTGTAAAACTAGTGTATCATATGTATTATACTTTTCTCTATAAAGAAATTTGTTTTTTTTTATAGAAAAATACATATATAAATTAATTAATGAAACTTTTTAAATATGCAAAACAAAGAGCAGAGTCATTTTTATAATTTTTTGTGGAAACCTATAACATTTTATTTTTTGATATTATAAAGTTTTATTATATTGTTGAAATGTGAATATAAGCATATTCATATTATTTGTGTAGCTATTCTAATTTAGCATCAAATAAATTAAATATATTTAGTTTTATTTGTTCTCTAAGCAACAAATGTATATATTCTACTACTATATCTTTTCTATTTTTCTACTTTATTAGTTTAGGTATGAAATAATATGCAATAAATTGTGTCCACAAGTCAATTCCACAACTGTTGTAAAAGAGCATTTCATAAAGCACAAGAGCGCACTTGTAGTGACTTGTAAAAATATGCCGGGAAAACCAGGGAGAAATCTATAATTTGATTATTGGTAAGCTAGGAGTGCGGTTGAGGGACCATAAAAAAAACACAATGGTAAGATTTTCTACACTATAATATTGCCCCAATTCACAAGAGGATTCCCGACCCGCTTTCTTACAAGTGTTCTTTATGAAACGGAATATTTGCAAACGACCTGTAGACTTGTGAAAAGCACTTGTAGATTACACTTGTTAACTTGTGTTTTAGGAAACGAAAATACATGTGAATCGCGTATCATATAAATTATAAATATATAAAATAGGAAACTGTCTCATAAAATTATTTAAATAAATCATTTATATTTTGCAATAAAAATATGTTATAATGAGAATACTGAGTTTATAATATTTTCAAGTATTACATAAAATATATTAAAATGTACTAAACGTAAGTCATTATACATTTATTAGTTTTATACCTCCCCATGTTTATGAAAATTATATGTATGTTACTTATAGGTTAATGGTACCAAATTGGATTATGTTTTTATGTTGTTATTATTTTACATTCATAATTTGATTCAATTAGTCGTCACAATTTCTGTGCTTATTTATTTAAAATAATCAATAATGAATTATTAATTCCCCCACCCCTGTGTCTCGTTTCCCTACCATATAGGTCTTGTCGAATTAGCTGCTACTCTCGGTTTGAAACTTTTGGCTCCACGCAAAAAGATAAATATATTGCTTATTGGGAACCACTCGGCAGGAAAAAGTTCATTCATCAACTGGTAAGCCTTTATGCAATTTGAATGTAAAAAATAATAATATAGATATTGATTTATGTTGCTAAGTTGACAGTGAAGAGGTTTCTTGGGGTTTCTTTTCTTGTGCATAATTTTTGGATCGACAAATTTCAAGTTTTCAAATGAGACTATTTTCATGGAATCCTATGATTGGCAGTTATTTTATACATCTTTCCTTTTATATATAGTTTGATATTATTTTTAAGATAAGATAACACTTGAGTTCACTGTTAGTTTTTTAACAAATCTTTTGTTTAGTTAATTTATTGGCCATCTTCAACAATATAAGGGTTTGTAATTATTTATTATTTCGTTTTTAATAAGTAAGCACTAAGCGCAGAGCCTGTACAAACAGCGAAGAGACAGAGCACTACCGGTTTCGAGCTATTCAGCTCTCATCAGGTACCCTAGTCTCCCTACTGATGACTGGAATGCAAGTAGTGCTTATTAAAAACCCAAACTAATGAGATTTATACATACACCTCGATTTTTACCATACAAGTTATATTCCATAACTTTATCATAACTATGGGAAGTGTAATAATATTCTATTTGAAATTGGTTAAACAAAATTATTGGATTTTATAATATATATCGTTTCCATAATTATTCAAAATTAATTTTTGTATAGCACATTAAAACAGTTGTAATTAATTCATTTTTTAAACTCATTTTCAATCCTTGTAAACAAACATTAATTTCTTTCATTTTTTATATAATTCTGAATTATGCTCTATTTAATTTTTGTTGTATACTAACGTAATATACATAAAATATTACAATACTACTTATGTTCCTCTATAGTAATATAAACGTGTTACACACTAATTAAAAAAATTAGATATAATTAAAAAGTATCTATGGCAGTAGAAAGAAAGTGTTCAAATAGTACGATACTGTAATTTATTTTAGACAAATCGTCGCTGTTTAATAAAACCGTCGCATCACTCAATTTTGGACTTACAATGTAAAAACATATTAGTTTAAAATCACATAGTAATGTCCATAATGTACTATTTTGTAAGTATGTGTTACCTTATTTACAAAGTTAATTAACTTATAATAAATACTTGCAGTTTGAGAACAATTTGGTTCTTTAAAATGCTCCATTCTGACAACTTTAGTAAATTTAGTTACTCCGGTTTTATTGCTCACCGACGAAATAGTCGACGTCAAACGTTATGTAAAAGCTAGACTATTCAATATAATAGCGAAAACTTTTCATTTTATTGTAATTCTATATTATGAATGTGACTTGGTGTCGAACATTTGTGTCTGAAATAAATTTAAGTTTTTCACACATTTTTGTTAATTTCATCAAATTGTTGTTAATGGAATCGTACTTATATTACACTTATTATTAACGTATATATGTAATTATTAGAAAGTTTTGATTTTCTTATTTTTTAATTTGATTTGTTTTCCTACTTCATTAATTAGCTTATGATATATTTATTATATTTCTTTATAAAGATTTACCTCATATTCAGTAAATTATCGTGTTAAAAGAAAATTAATACAATTTTATCAGAAAATATATTTATGTCAATTTGAATTTTTTAAATAATTATGTAATTGTATTTCTTTTAGTTGTGCTTGCTTTTAACACCAGTGACATCTTATTTAATGATATATATATGTTTATAATTAAGGTTTCCAGTTATTAGTTTATAATAATAAAATATGTAATCATATTTATTTTAGAGTAACAAATCGTAATCCATAGCATATTTAATATGGACTCAAACTAAATTAAAGAAAATATTAATAACACCAACGTATTCATCTTAGTATCTTAAATTTAAGTGAATATTTTTTGATGGTTTTGCTTTAAAAGATTTCATTTTCGAATTTTCTTTAAATGTGTGTTTTATTTCCGCATTTACAAATCATTTAGGTTAAGTTTTGTAATTTTTCGTTTTTATTAATATACTTTATTAATGCTCTATATATTGTACATTATTGTTTAGCTCATTTTAAGCTTTTCAATTATAAGTATTTTGCACACCATATGTGAATTAACCATTTAATCACTATCTAATCTTTGGCAACTATTGATAAAAATTAACTAACAGTATAATATTTCCTTTAAAGTAGAGTGTCGCTTTACGTACATATATTCGAAAACACCATTCTACTCATTCCATAGTACATTTTCCACGGCATTGTAACAAGAATGGCTATTGATCTAGAGTTGGAGTCAGCGACTGTAAACACGAATCGGATGTACAGTTTGTTAGAAATCTATATACTGGTCGTCTACCGCAATCGACCATTAACTGGACTCCGGAACGTGATTTTGTGCAAAATTATTACGTATGCCGGAGTATTATTTCGCTCCGAACTTGCAAACACTATATACCAGGAATGAACGCGTTTAGTTAGTAAAAACGAGACAAGTATTTAAGTGCGAGGTTTACAGTGTATTAAGCCGCCATGCCAGTGTAATAAATATGGTAGACATTGTAGTTTGGACAGATCGAATTTAACTAGTTATAAGATTGCCTAGCGAACTTGTCGGTCGTGCGCATGGAATGGAATGTACTGGCAATCCGACTCACGCACAGCTGACTTGTAGCACTCCACCATATGGTATAAGGCAGCATTCATGACAACATGCCTTGCAGTATAACACTCTGCACGATCCATCTAAAACTATTGGATTGGAGGGTTGACTAATCGTCTGCCGCAATCGATGATAAGAATAGAGCGAGTGAGGGAGTGAGAGAGCTAGAAAAATTATTTAAGCTCAATCTCTCAGCTGTAAACCGGTTAGTGTTACTAGCACAAACGTGGCGGCTTCTTGAGATTCCTAGATCGGCTACGAGATCTCCGCCAGATTATCGCATCGGTGTTTTTTCCAAAAGGAGTGGGTTGTGATCATAGTTCTCTCAAGAGTGGGAGAGATGAGCTAAATACCTACCATCTGCTCTAGATGACTGGCTGGCTGTCTGGGTTTGTCTTCGAAGGAGAAATGGCGACCACTGTTTTTGTGGTTCCTTACCTTCCCGGCAATTTTCTCAAACGAATTAATTTTATATCTGGGTTTATCTCACCAGGTACATTGAGAAACATGTCCAAAAAGAGGGCGTTGCAATTGAAACTCAAGGCATCACCTTCGTGACAAATGGAAGAAAGCGGGAAACTCTGACGGTAAGACTTTCTGATTTCTCTATTTATATTTTAAATCTAATGTAAGCCTAATAAAATACCGTATATATAACATTCACATTAGTATATTTAAAAAAATTGTTTATGTTTACTTAACGTTTAAAGATAGAAAAGTTTGCAAATTAATAATTATTTGTTAACATGATTTGTTTAAAATCGTTACAATATTTTGCATTTGATTTTCATCGAAAGCGGACTTTTGTTTCAATATATTTATATCACTATGTTTTGTCGTTATTTTTGACAACCGTTTTACTTCTAATTTTTTCTTCTAATTTTATCTTAAATCTGTAAATTTTGATAAGTGTTGCTATGTTATTATTTATTTAAAAAATTCAATTGGAGCATATTTTGGGTATTTTTTGCATGATGGTGTCATAACTACTCCTTCCTTTTTGTAATTTTTTATCGCTGGCTTGGTCTTACTAATCGAACTGTATGTTTGCTTTTGACTTCAGGGAAATGCCACACTTCACCTGTATCCCCATTTCGAGCCTCTGTCCAAAGTTGAAGGTGAGAACACCTCTGTAACTTTCCCCTGTCTATCCTTCCTTCTCCTTTGATCTCTCATTGTTCCCTGCTAAAGTAACATAACTGTTGTCGGCGACGGCTCTTACCAGCTGCGGTATGACGCTCTACCTCCTTGTCCATCCATGCTGCCTGGTCAAGAGCTGTCCTTGACACAGTTGAAGCTCCACACACGATGATTTGGACCTTATAACACCTCGTCACCTTGTACTTTGTGGCCTCCATTATCTGTCGTATTCGCAGTCATTTATTGTGTTAATATATTGCTTCATGGTCGGTGTTGTGCGTAAAATACGAGTATAATTTTTATGTTATACGAAATATTTAAAATAATTTTATTTAATCTAAAACGAATAATTTATTTTTATCGTAAAAGTTTTATTAGATTAATATAATGATGTAATATGTTTTTACTATGATAAGGTCATTTTTTAATATTGTGCAAATATTTATTGAAAAGGGTATTACTAATATTTTTGTGGGTTTATTATTAAACATCAAATTTAAAAGTATTGTTAAGTTATATTTGTACAACGGCTAACGATTTGCTTTTGCTTATAACCTATACTTATTTTACATTATTACTATATCATGTAGTTTACATGTATCAAGTTATAATTCTCATAACTATTACGTAAAACTGATCATTGTTGTGTCCTGGGGGTCGCACTTCTTCTGTCAGCTCTTCAGACATAAACCTCTCTTGTTCTCCTCTCTTTCTATTCTTATCTCTGGAGCTGGCATTAGAAGGGTCAGTGCTTCGTGCCACTCACATCTGCCCCGACCGCCGTTCGGTTCGACTTGGTTCTACCCCCATGAGCTGGTGTGTCTCTTGGCCTCGTTCCCTTGGTAGCTATCCGCGCCACTCTCATCGGAAGCTGCCAAGCGAAGGGCCAAGGCAGACCATTAAGCAGCCTGTGAACGCCGCCAACCGCTCTCCTTTTCACTTCTGTCTGTTGATTATTGTTGTTAAATACACGCGTCCTTGTCAGGTGGCCGGGTCAAGGATCTGAATTTATCGATTGGTTGTTGTTCTGTTGCCCTATTAGGAATTATGCGCTATTTGAGCACGGAGATCTGTGATTCTATTGCCAAGCGGTTCCCTCTGGTCACCTTTATCGATACCCCTGGACTGGTCGATGGTAACATGAACTACGCGTTTGATGTACACCGGGTCATCAACTGGCTAGGTGGGTTACTCCTTGCTCTGATCTAATATCATAACTATACGGCTATAAGCATTCCATGAATGTTGCATGTGGTGTAGCATTTTAAGGGTTAAACAATTCATCCAATATAACTTACGAAATAATAGAATATTTTTATTTGCTTATTGTTTTATTCACTGCCATTTTAAGTAAATTAAAATATTAATGAATAAGTTTTCTGTGGTTGCATAAAATATTTCCAGGAGTAAAATATTAACACATTTTATGTGTATTAAACAGAGAAAATATGTCTGCAAGGAAAAGTGGACATCAAGCATTGGAAGATTAATTTATTCCAAAGTGTGATTCACTTGATCCAGTCATCCTCTTTTCATAATGCTAGCGGTTGGCTAAATATAGCCAGCTCCTATCTATTTATTCAGAGACAGACGACTTTGTGTCTGACTATTTTTCCGCTCGTTGTGATATTATGGTGGTTATAACGCTAACATGGGTAGAGGCGTTTCTTATATTTACTTCCATATTTTCAATGATATGATGATGTCATTGTTCGACTGGAGCATTATAGCTTAACAATGTTGGAGGAAACCAATAATTATGAAAGCACTTGAATTCAATTCACTTATAATATACTGAATGAATAATGGACTGCTGTGAATTTGACCTTTTATAAATATATATTATCTAATCACGTTAAATTCTTTACATTCAACTATAATATCATATTCAGTTTGGTTTTGTAATTTTGTTAATTATTAAATAGCTGTAAATATTTGTTAATCAAGTTGTCTAAAATGATACATTTAATTTTCAGCATTGATTACAAACTACCCATCTGTACAGTATATCGCATTGCAATAATTATTTTAGTAATATTTGGTTCAGACAACTATTATTCGTGAAATTGAATCACTACAGTCTGTCAGTGTTGTAAAGCGTGGTGTTGTTGTGTTGGGTGTTTTTGTCTGTTTTTCAAGCTTAGACGTATTTACTTAACATGAGTCTAACAAACCATCTCGGGGTACGTGTGTGTTAATCATGGCAGCTTTGTCATTTTTCTCGATCAATTGAGTATTCTACATTACTATAATATTGCGACTGCAAAGTGCGTACACGAAGCTAACGAAAGTATCGCGCCTACCATAGTTAAGTACAGTACGCACAAACTGCAGTAACAACGTCGATTGTACAATGTGATTTTCTATAGTTGTGTCTTCCATCGCACTGTTAGTTAACGTCGGGTAACCTTTAAAACCTGGATAGGCCTACGTGGTGCAAAGTCAACCTACATAATATAAATACAGCAAAGACACCGGCAACCACCTACAGAGTTACTAGGTCTCTCTATGTGCCGGCGTATTCATCGAACACAACCGTGTGTGCTCCAGGTTCGTGCATTCTTGTTTCTACTTATACTCTCTGATTTGATCTGTTCTCTGATCTGATCCGACAGAAACAGAGTGCACATTGAGAGAGAGAAAGACCCAGCCTGATCATCAATGCAATTGCATCAGTTTTGAACGTCACTCCTGATCGCTTTTTAAGGGGG
>JAUZND010049288.1:0-19747 GCA_034780555.1 Coelogynopora nodosa | reverse complement strand
ATAAAAGACAAACTTTTAAACGATTCATGTCATGACTAGGTTTTTCTCTTGGCATTTTGAAGAAATAATATTGAGATCATAATTGAACAAGATCGATAGTTACAAAAATTATTAAACCATAGCATAGATAAAGTTTTTAATTTCAAATTCAATTAATAGAAATCTCTGATTAAACCTTTCATTAATCAATATTTATTTAAGTTATTATGCATGCATCGATCCTGTTATGCATATATCCTGTGGGCGGTAATATTGTAACTAAACAACATTTGAAATACTTTGCTATATATGCTTTACATACCATTAGTTGCTTCATGATATATATAGATGACACTATTTATAATATAACAATATATTTCCAATTGAAACCACCATTTTTACATACTTTGCACGTGGTTTTATATCTATCTTTAATATATTTATAAGCTCTAAAATGAACCGTTTAGAAGTTATGATCTAGTTTCGGTTTCAAAATCCGCCATTTTGGGACATATAGACCATTAGAATTACTATAATTAAGATTTGAGGTCATTTTCTGATACTTGAAGGGTGACTTAATATAAGTTAGTAAAACATTTACAGGCTCTAAAATGAACAGTTTAAAAGTTATAACCTAGTTTCGGTTTCAAAATCCACCATTTTGGTTCATATAAAAAAAGGACGTCACAGGAAAATCCTAAATTTTACGTTTTTACATTCGTACAGGCACCCCTAACAAATACTAAGTGGAATCTTAGATGGAGGTGATGTACCCACTAAATTTGCCACAGGCACGCCGTGAACTATAGCTTACAGTTTACCATAAAACTAGTTTAAACCCATATAAAAGATCCATTCTACGAATGTCTCCCAACAAAAAAATGATAAAAAACAGCACTTAATGTTGTGTGATTTCTATTTTACAAACAACAAATCCATTTAAACAATGTAGAACTATTACACAAAATGTGCTGTACAATAGAAAAGAAAACAACATGATGACCATAAAATCACATTTACAAAAAGGATAAAGTAACATCTGAAAAAAATTTAGTTCTGTAATCTCTTGGAATTTAGAAGAAATATTAAGAAATTTTACACATAATTCCTGCCATACTCTCTATTTACATGCATAAGAATAGTAACATTCTAAAATGTACAGTTAAAAACAAAATCAAAACTCAATTCATGAGCCCAAGATAATGACCGATAAAGACCAATCAATGTCTTTTACAGAGTAAACAATTCAAACGATTTTTGAAAAATGCGGTGTTAGGTGGCCAGGATTATTTAAACAGTAAAAAGAAAAAATACATAATATGATAGTAATAATGAAAAAACATAACAACACAATAAATGTACTCAATCAGAACATAGTATATACATTGATAAATAACGTACAAGAGAAGTTACAAAAAATCAAAGGAGAAGATAACAAAAATAGAGAGAAATAAGAAACAAGCCGTTAGAAAAAACTTATTTTAAAGCTAATCAAAGTGGCTAATCGATAAGACACAAAATGTACAACTGCCAGGAATGCGCATCTCTACAATACGAAACTAACACAAAGCTGGTTAGATAAATCGCCATACAGTCAGCAGAATTAAAGTTGTCGTATAAATGTACATAAAAAAACGGGCGCATATTATATATACTACAATATAAATACAATAAAAATAACTAATATGGACGGACACATTATTTGTATAATAATATAGATGTTACTCGAAGTAGTATATAAGAAATTATTTAATAAATAAAATGAAAAAATGAAAAGGCGATATTTTGCAGTAGGCGGACAGTATCAAAATGAAATCATTTCATAAACAGCCAAAATGATAAATATAGTATTGCATAAGAAATTCATATTTGGAAAATTCAAATAAACTGAATAAAAAGGCAAGGTTATGAACTATAGGAATGAAGAGAGAGAGAGAGAGATCATGAAGAATTGGCACATGTACAATAAGGTTGTAGATGACAGTATGTTTCAAATGAATGTTAAGATCACAGCTATAAACATAAAGACTTTACACTAAATGAAAAGCAGAACATTAGGAGATGTATAATTCGTTAGCTAGTACAACTTAGCCAATAAACGGTTAGTTAGTTCTCCTATAAGGCAAATGCAGATTATTGACAAAAAATATTATCGACATAAATATATAGTTAAATTTAAATTGAGTAGTTAATCACACCAACCAGAATACCACACGATAAATTGATCAGATACTACAGAAAATAGCAACCATAAAAAGAATATATAACATTTAAAAAATGCAATATGCACACCTGAAAAACAGGCAAACATATTACAGAAATCTATTTTTTGTATTAATTTGTATACACCCAAATAATAACGACAGTATCCTGTCTCATAGTTTCGTAGGCACACATAATAACTAAACCAAGTAGTTAAATAGACACAGATTATCAAAATATTTCGAGTTTTGATTTAGGCTATTAATGAATGACAGAACCCTGTATGATTTTCCTGTTTGAAGTTCTGAGGTTAATTTCGAGAGAGGTTCCAGAGTTTAACTATATTTAGAATAGAAAACCCAAATGTATTGCTCATGCATACAATATACGTTTCAGAAATGTAAAGCGAAATCAATAATATACTACATATTACAATTATTATGTTTGCATAATATAATGCATTCATTTATCATGATATATTAAACATGTTAATTTTAAAAAGTTTTAAATATTTAAATGAATTGTGTTCAGTGGGTGTATTAGTATTATGTACGGATTCTGTCTATGTATTTTAAACCAATCTCACACTTTCACTATAATTAAAATAACTACTGTATCTGAAACACAAGTGTCTTGGGACTTAACTGATAGAGACGAAATATTTCGCGAAAGCACAAAAATCAATACAGTATTCTAATTGCTGCATAATGAATAACGAAAATTGATCACACTAATGCATCAATATAATATTATTCATTTCAATTAATGCACATAAAAACGTTATATATATTTACACATATTAAAGCCTGCTCAAAATATATCAATCGCGAACACCTCAGTTTTAGTGAATCTTTTAATATGCAGAGTGACAAATCATGCTGAAAATAATATATCATCGATGCGTATTTTATATTGATAAAACGATGGCTGGACGTATGGGAAACGAAGGTTGTCCAGCTTGACCCAAACAATCCACGCAATATTTACATGATAGTGTCCCAATTGAACTCGTCGACAATGTCATCATTCTGTGGCGACTGACTCCTGCGTAAGACAGGCAGCGGCTCTACAACTGGCACCCCCCTACCAGCACACACTCCCTCGAATTGCTGAAAGATGTGAGAGTTGGAGGGGGTGGAGAGAACAACCCTCCCGGGGGGCGACGGTAAGGCACCAGTGGCGGAGATGGAGGCGGGGTAGAGACAGGGCAGACCCTGCATGCCGCCTCTGATTGTATGGTTGGTAGAGGCAGTGGTGTGGAGGTGGCCGCCTTCCATTGACTGATCATTGTGAGTGCATACTGAGGGAGGGGGGTAAATGTAAGGATGTGCTATTGTGATACTAATATCATATTATCCTAGGTAATCAAAATATGTAAATAAATAGATTACACTTTTAATTAGAAACAGTTTGCCGCGAAAAAATTACAAGAGCATTAGCAGTCGGACCACTCACACATATCGCCAACCACGGAGTCCACAGTTCCAGAGCAAGAGGATGTGTGTGAGGGGACCCCCACGGACTCTATGGGAATGGTAAGATGTTGGAGGCCCGCTTGCAGGAAGAGTTGGTTGAGAGAGGTGGCCAGGTCGAGCAATTGGTCCGGTTTGATGAAGTTGGTCTGATCTACCGTTCGCACACTGTCCATCAGGCCTGTATTGAGGAGTATGTGTGTTAAATAATAACTTAGGTGCGTTCTAGAGGGGATTGAGAATTGTAAGGCACAATCAACGATTTATCGATAAAGAAAACAAAATACAAAAGAGATTCGGACAACAACATAAAATCCGAAAAAAACTACAAGTATGACGAAATCAGGGTAAACTAAAAAAATAGACAATAAATAACATAACGATAATAAGATTTTGTAAACATCATTTTGACTTTAAGATTTTTTGATTTTTTAAGAATATTAAAGATAAATTTTAAAGAAACATTTTTAGTATGATAAAAATCTAGTTTAAATACAATTAAGTGAATTAAGAAAGATGTTCACACTTTCCCTTTGAAAGAATAAGTATAATATAATGGTTTTAGGTGATATTGTTAGATTTTGTTCTCTTACCTCAGGAGAAAGGTCTAATTCGTAACACAGGAAGGAATCTGCATAATCGACAAAAAGGAAATTTGGAAAAACAATTGTATTCCTGTTAAATGAAATTCAGCCTGGAGATTTTTTAACCAAATTAAATTAATATTATCGCTGCCGTTCTCTCATCCTACAATCGTTGTAATATAAATGTTCTCACGTGCTTCACTTTTCTATTTAATATAACTATATGCTAAAATGATATATCTTATTAATGAATACAACAAAAACCAATTTAATTAATGATTAATATGGTTAGAAAAGTTCGAAAAAAGAACACTGCAATGTGGCTACTGCATGCGGTTATAACATAAGTAAAACTAAAATTATGTGGTCAATTTTATCGAAAATAAATCCATAATGTTGGGGCCTTCGACCAAGATAATATAGTAAAAAATATAGGTGGTATCTCACGTAGCTCTTTTTATTAAAAATTGATTTTCAATATAAATTGCTAACAACAACAATTAAGATGTTATCATATTCACTTAATAAAGCACGGAATCATTCAGATTGAATCAAATGAGAATTGAGATCAAAGTAAGCAGAGAAGACAGCATTACCACCCACCCGCGCGGGACAGCAAAGAACCCACTCCCTCCGTCCCAGGTGAGAGCGGAAAAGAAGAGTGTGCTTGTGTTATTAAAAGAAAAGTGGTACTGACTATTTAGACGACACAAATGTTATGTAAAAACGTCATAAATAGTTCTTTTATATATCATACGTAAATAAATAATACTTTACAAATATATTATTAATTGATAAAATAAAATTAACATAATATAATAAAAAATAATACTATTGATTTTCATTTAGTAATATGACTAATACTTTAAACATGACTGATGTATTAGTGAAGGATTACATTCTATTCCAAAACACATTTTTTTATAAAATGGATTTTAATAGTAGCCTATGTATTAAAAAAACTGAGAAACATCGACTTGAACAAAAATAGTAGATGTATACATAGTGTATATATACATATAATCTCAAAACTTTAGTTACAAAGTCATAAAAGCTTCTGTATTAATGTATTTTACAAAATTAATGCTATACAAGATATTTATGATTTTACTATATATATATATAACATTAAACTGATTTCCGGATTATATAATATAAAATATACATGAAAGACAACAATATTGTGATTATTTACATTTTTAGATCATAAAAAAAGGTTTATTTTAATCAAGAGCTTAAGTAAAACTTATAAATTGTGTATAAATGCTTTTATGGAAAAGGCAAAACATTTGACGAAAAGTAAAACGAACAATACAGGGTTCAATCATTTCTGACTATTCAGAACATACCAATTTCTACCGACAGTATATAGCACCGTTAGTTATGGTACGCGCATGATAAACACAGATAGTCAATCCATCCCAACTACTCATTGTCAAATATATCAACAAAAAGATAATACATATATTCAGAAACCGACCGGTGAAATTGCTCAAGTCAAAGTTGTTCCAGTTGACGGAGCTGGCTGCCCTGAGACTCTCTTTGAGCGAGGTGAGGCTGTAGGACCAGGAGCCCGTCATGTCCTGAACACTCGTCAGCGGGGAGTTGGCAGACATCTTGACTCTGTTGCTACCTCCAACTTTCACGTCTATTGTTGTGGAGCGATTACAGACGTGTGCTCGTTATAAGGGTCAAAGTGTGTGCTTTATAAATAGTTTTGTGTTTATGTTCGAAATTCGAGCTTTCATAACTTAATTTTGTAGTTGTATTGGTAGCGCATATATTACGACTAATTAACAAGACATAGACGTCTTCGATACTTATACACTTTATGTTTTATTTATCGGATTAATTTAGATTAAAAATTCAAACGTATAAACACAATGGTTTACTTAATAATATGTAGAAGGGCGACATACCAGCGATTGTAATTATATTTAAAAAATCTATAAAATAAATAACTATAAGAACCAATTTTACACATGTAATATTGTATGTTCAAAATATTTTTTTAAAATTGTTAACCGTCTACGATTTTCACTGCACCTAAAAGAGGTATAATATTATCATTATTACGAACTTTACCTGCTTGAACTATTGGTTTGAACTATACTAACTAAATCATATGCCGACGTTGCAGAAATATTTACAGACTAATTTAAATGACCTCGAATTGCAATGGCAGACTTCCAAAAGTCCGAAAAAAAGTTTTTTTTATTATAATAATAATATATGCATGACAAATAAGCATATGGAAGTTATATCATTACCTGCCGAGGATTCTGCTTCAGAACGAAAACCAACGTCGCAGGCAGAGGTAATGGTTGACCCCGGCTGCAGTTGCCTTCTGGGGTTCCCGGGAACAGGAACTTCGGTCATGGAGACGTCAAGGGAGAGGTCGTCCTCTTCGGCTCGATGGGGGTCAAGAATCTGGCGCATTGTTGTGTCTACTGGAGGATCAAATATAGGCGACAAGATCAGTTGTAGTGCGGTGTTGTAGGGGATGCAAGGCAACACGCAATTTAATAGAAGTGTCATAAACAATTTCAAGACAATTATGCGAATTACAAAACACAACAAATAAAATTATATTATTAAACTTTGACTATATCATTCACATTAATATACATGATATAGAGCGTATAATATCAAACAATAATTATCAAGAACTTGGAATAAAAAATGCATATATGATTCAATGCTCAAATATAGTTCGAAAGATAAATCGTTTAATAAAAAATACATAAACAACACACTGTTTTAAATATACCGATAATATACTTGTGCAAAACAGAAATGAATATTTTATAATTCCAAGATTCTTACGAATTTCAAATACTCTTACAAACCTTAGTTATGGTTCCAGAACTGAATGGTTAATATCGCTAAGAGAAAATAACGAGGCGACTCGATCCAGTTACCGTAACTTGTTATATTAGAGTTCCTATATCACAATTATATTTCACTATTTTACCAGCCGCCTACATAAAATATCAGAAGCCAAAAATGTATTTTAACTAGACTTTGAAACAAACATTATATTCAACACTTGAACATTTTATATTTTGTGTATACTTGTATGTTCATATATATGTATATATATATATATAGACTCAGTCAACCTGTACTTATCTATTCGTGGCATTGAGAAAATAATAATGAAAAAATTAATATTACAACTACAACAACCATTAATCTTAAACAACTAAGTCATATACAAAAAAAATATGAATACACATTAACAAATAAGATAATGACTAAAAAATATGGAATTAAACCAATATTTGTACTCGAAGATAGCAATACCCACTACTTACATTGAGAATTCTCAAAGATGTTCTGATAAAGGCTACGAAAAGAGGCACTCAAATCGAAATCGACACAGTCCTCTACCGACTGCTCGTCTCTCAACACCCTGCGCATCTCCTCTTCCTCCTGGTGATGATGGTGTTGTTGATGATGATGATGATGATGAGAATGATGACCCCCAACAGCTGCGTTGGAGTAAGGATGCGGCTGAAAGGCTGTTACTCTGGGATGCGATTGCAGCTGTTGCCCTTCGAGATGGTGTTGCTGTAGGTGGCCGCTGTGGGGCTGATAGGGACTCTCTGAGAAAAGGTCAACCTGTCGGAATTAAGATGAAATGACAAACGAGATTTAAGTCAATTATACGTATGAGCACTGTCAACTGAAAGTACCTAGAGAACGAGTTTCAAAGGTTTTAGGAGTACCAATAATATATAGAGAAAAGAAATAAGATCTAGAACATTAAAACTAACATTTCTAAAAATATAAGTTGTCGTTATTTTCAAAGATGAAATTAAGAAAATACATTTTATGTGATCTAGTTATTCTTTAATATTTCCTTAGAAATTTAAAAGTTTGCGAAACCTTGCTCTTCTCGTGTCTTATTTTTTGCCAATACAAAGGATTTTCTATTGCTACACTTTTTAGTAGTAGGTGGTCCAATTCAGTAAGTAACCACCCTAAAAGTCATTCTACATTATACAATATAAAGTATGATACATATCTAGACCTTCTTCATATATTATAGAAATCATAACACAATTTTACAACAACAAAAATTAAAAAAATTACTTCAGAATAACAATTTTTCTTCTTCATGTTTCAAGAAGTATAAAAACGACCAGGATTATATATTACAGAGCTTCTTTCCATGTGATGTCACACTTACATCGTTGGGGTGTTGAACAATATAAGACCGAATGGGGACCCCCTCGTGGGATGCATAGGACTCAACATCCGACACGGTCTCCGTGTAGACGCCAACCGGTATGTCGACAGCACCACCACCACAACCACCGGGATACTGCAACTGTTGGCCTCCTCCTCCCCGTGGACTATTACTGCTCTGGCTATTGGCATAGGAGGAGTTAAGGAGGTAGCAGTTGCCAGCACTGTCGGTAGTAGACGAATCGACGGACTGATTTAGCTGGTGCGCCTGGATAGGAGGCACCGAGTCGGGCAAGCAGGCTGGATGCTGCTGCTGGACGGATATGGACCCAGGGGAGGAGTAGGATTGCTGTTGTTGGTGCGATTGTTGGATAGGTGCAGAGTTCGGAGAGTAAGACTGATGTTGGTGGACAGAAGCAATGGAACTTGGAGAATAGGATTGCAGTTGGTCCTGTGTGTGAGAACAAAAACAATGTACAGGAATACGGTTTAATAATGTTGTTCCGTGTTCGGTACTATGTTGAATATTTCATTGACTTTTATATTGCAAAATTATATTCATTCCCTCCAAATTTGTAACTTCATTATAATAAAAAATATGAAACTGATAATCTCGATACCATAGTGGAACAAATTTCAATTCATAGACTTTGAACAGACAAAAATAGCTGAAGAAAAAAATATAATTAAAAGTGGCCAGTACTTTTTTATTGCTTCATTAAGAGCTTAATTTTTAAAGGTCGAAATTTTTCGACAAACCACTGCCATTTAAAATATAGCAATAAGATGCTCAATATTTACTGAAATGTAATTTAAAAATGTACGAAAATAAATAGTAGGTATCAATCCTCAACTGGTTATATGTAATAAACGAAATTTGAAAATTATAAAATCTATAAAATCTTGTCTTATGATACAAATAATAAAAAACCAACATATAAATTTATGCCTGTAAAGTATCCTCTACATTGCAAGATTAGTTAAATTAGATAATTTATGAAACTTAAATGACAAAATATCGACTATAAAACTAATAAAATCTAGATTTCTCAATCCTTGCAAGAAATATGATGAGCAGAACTTAAAATGTTCCCCAAATGTTCAATGAAAAATACAAAACTAGGTTCTATGTACGTATTTTGAAATATAATTCGACTTCAATTTCTCTGTGGGAAAATTAAATCAAATTAATGAATTGATTTATTTGGACAATTGATTATATATTTTGAAAGAATCCATGTATGCTAATGTATGATAATGCAAAGCACTTCCCAAAAATCTCGACTTGTGAAATTATAGCACTATATTACACCAAACGTTCGAAAGTTTTGATAGTTTAATGAGAGCTACACCTAATAATAAAGCAATGAGTAATAAAAGTATGAAAATATTGTTAATTATTAACTATTATTAATTATTATTATTAATTAATTATTATGTAAATTATTACTTGACAAAGCTTAACGCGAAACGTCGTATTAAATATACTTCCTTAATACCCTTAAACAGTGTTCTGACACCAACAATCTATTTTCTTTTAATACTCTATGTCTCAATAAATAAAATAAGAGAATCATATTTCTTAAGCCATCTTACTCGATGTGTATCTGTGCTTTGATTCTTATTAAATCGAGGTGATCGAACTAGGGAATGTTCTGTCACTGGTCGACCATCAATACACCAGTAGGAACCCTTCCCAGGGTCATCCTTACTGCGTGGAACTTTCACAAAGGTTTTGTTGAGTGAAAGGTTATGCCGAATTGAGTTCTGAAAAATATATAAATTGGAACTAAACTGGAGTGAAAAACAAAACCTGCCCTAAATTAATATTTTTCAAATTTTAATATGTTAAGTTAGGTATATGAATAAATCAAGTAACCAACATATTAAAATCAGTGAAGGATGATTTATCTGACAGCAATTTTATTATAAATAATACAACCAAAACAAACATTTCTATTTTTAATAGATTTAAATTAGCATCTGCCATTACTTTGATATTTTTAGGATTAATATAAGGAAACTAGAAATTAATTGTTTTATTTAGTAATTATATTTTCATAGTAATATTAGTCTATTACAACATTTGAAATGATATAAATATATTTTTAATTAACTTCAAATTTATCAGGTGTGAAAATTTTGAAAATCAACTCATCTACTGGTTAAGTACTTGTAAAGCAGAAAACGTTTAATATTTCAACTAAGATTATAATAGAAGACAAACATTATTTTGTATGCATGTTCAAACATAAATGTTAAATATAATTAATTAAACATGAATTTACAATTAGTTATAATAAAATATCATAAATATTTTTATTAGATACACAAAACATTCTACAAAACTAAACAACATTATTAACAAAAATGTAATAAATGATCTAAAACACATTGAAATGGAGAGAAAGTACAAATGCAGTAGTATACTAAAAATACCAACTAATGCTAGAATAGATCTTAACCCCATAATTCAGATTTAACCCATCTCTGGTGTAGATAGTGACTTTTGCTTCCATGTCCATTAAAAAATTATTGAAAAAGTAATTAGTGCATGGACACATACTATACATAATGCTTACTTATTGTATATACTTTGTACTTAGAATAATATAAGTTTAATCAAAATATACAATGGTATAATAATATTTTTATCTGTTGTAAAATTCCTAATGATTTTTAAAATAAAATTTAAATGATATATATATATAATCAAGGCTACTATCCTAAATATTCACAAGAATAAGTATTAGTCTTACAAAAAGTTAAGGTACACTTCTCTATTGAAAAAAGGCCTAAATATGTAAAAATTCTAATTTTAAAGCACTATGTTAATAATAAATAGCATTTTTGTTTTTACATAGTCAAATAATAACAAAAATTAGGTAGTAATACTTATTAATAATCATATATAACAATTAAATATATATATATTTATAATCAAAACAAATTCATGAAACTATATATTTAAATAAATATGATTGAAATATAATTATGAAAAATATAACATTAAATGTTTCTAATCATTTATTAAAATATATTAACAATGGCTTTTAATACATACTTCAATTTTACCAAATTGAAACTAAAAAATGCCCCCTATTTATGGGATGATTTTAATACTTTATTGTTACTAAAAAACATTAGAGCTAAAAACATTAAATAATTAATAATGTTAAAATAAATTGTTAATCAATAAAATAAAATAATGTAATAAATTCTTTATACATGTAATATATCTAATCATCCTTAAATACATTATAAGTAAATATATAAATTAATTAAAAATATACTAAAAACAATATTTAAAATTGATTTATTGAATGTGTAATTTAATAATTATATATATGTTATTAAAATTAAACAAAAAATGTATAATAAAATATTGCACTACTTAACATATTATTAATGCATTTATTTGTAAATTTGTAAATTTATATATTTTAATCCTAAATCATAAATATATCTTAAAATACAATATACTAATATACATGCATTACATAATAACATTACTTTTTCTTAATACAGGTTTATGTTAAAAATAATTTAATAATCAAATGTAATAAATAAGAACTACATGCTAGGTCAGCATAACAAAAATATAACATTCTTATTATCTGATTTCAACAAATTTTTAAACTGTATTAGGTAAAAAAATCCTTATTTGGAAGATCAAAATATACATATATTATCACTTTAAATGACTTTAGATACATTCTTAACTATAAATCACAAAAAATTCACAGTTATATGCTGATCTAAACTAAAGGCTCTCAGCATACTTGAAATTTAATTGGTTAATATTCTGTACATCATAATATATATAGTCCACTTAAATAACTATTCAATTCTATAAAAATAATATGATTAATTTACAGTTGAAGATAATTATCAATTAAAATTATAGTTTACTCAACATTATTAAATATATACATATATATTAAATAATATTAAATATTTTAACAATACCATGTATGAATATTACAAAAATTTAAATACCTATAACAATTTTATAATAAAATCATTAACATTATTATAATATTAAATAATTAAAGTTTTCTTAAATGTTCCTTCATAACAGTTTTTGTGTTTATATTTGTATAATAAATATTCATCAATTATATTATGCATGGTGAGATTTTATCATACATCATTGCTGTTTTAGATAAATATAAACAATGTTATTTCCAGTTTTATTAATTTCTGTCCTTTGCCTTGTGTGTCTTTTTTGTCAGTTTTCTTTGTTATATAGTTACCCTTTCTTTTGATTTATATTTTATTATTTCTGATTATTTCTATCTGGTGAGCTGATTTTGCCTGATGGTTCCAATCAATTCTGTACATCATTTTAGCAACATGATTATGAATTTTTTAATAAGACACAATTAATATAAAAAATATTTTTTCAGAAAAGTATTTAATGTGACATAAATTAGTTATGAAAAACAGCTACAATATGTAATAAAGTTGTACCATATAATTAACCTATATATAAATATAATTTGATAATATCCATATTTAACATTTACAACAATAAACATATAATACTAGTATATGGATATTTATTACACAAGTAACATAAAAACTATTATAAAAGAATAATTTATAAACTAAAATTAGTTATAATATTATATTATTATTAATTGATAATTTTATTAACAATTTATTATAATTATATTTAAATATATATTATTTTATATATTGATATATAATTATCATTTTTATTAATTATATTAAATAAACTATGATTTTAATTAATAATTATTTTAGTGCATTATTTATATTATTATATATATACTATCAATTAATCAAATTGCATGGTTGCTGAAAAAAGTATAGATTGATTCTACTTGCTACTGGCATTCAACATAATTTTAACTTAGACAGGTTACCCAGATGCCAGGTATCCAGAATGCCTGTGTAAGCCAACCTGGCATGCCAGATGGCCATCCAGGATGCCTCTTTATAAGTAAGGCTTTATAGATTATGTTTGAATATATCAGGGTTCATAACAGTTAGGCAAAATCATTTTCCCTGACTTTTTTTACAGCCACCTTATATAGATACCGGTTATGCTTTCTCAAATGCATGATTTTATTTTTTTTAATTCAACAATTTATCATTTTTGTCACTTAATATAAAAACTATCCCTGACACTGGTCAAATTCCCTGGCATTTCCCTGACTTTTCAGATTCTCTGACATGTTATGAACCCTGTATATTTATTAAAATTATATATTTTTTATTTAACATTATAATTTTATTGATCAATCATTTATAAATAGAAACAAGGTTTTAAGCATCAATCATAATGTATTTATCTGAACTAATTGATCGCATAAGGTCAACATTTAAATAAGTAATAATAAACTAAATAAAAGTAATGTAAATATAAAATATCCAGTATTTTTTAGTTTTCATTTTGTAATTTTAAGTATGTTTTAAACCTTTTTTTGCTATACTAAAAACATTATTTATTGCTGCTTTATGTGATGAAAGTCAAATATTTATTCTAATATTGTATTAATTATATTTATAATTATAGCATAATAATACATATATAAATTTTAAATATAATATATAACATTTATACTTTTACAACAAAATAATTAATCAATGAAATATTCACCTTCCAACCAGGTGCAGCATCTTTATAATAGGGAAATGTTTCAGAAATCCACTTGTATATATCATTTAAAGTAATTCTTTTTTCTTCAGTACTTTCAATAGCAAATGTTATTAAATTTGCATAACTATAAGGAGGTTTTCCATCACGTCCACTATCATTTCTGGATGAATCAGGTTCACCTGGACTTATAAAACTGTTGTGCATACATAAACTATTTCCAAGAGCAGAGTTAGGTGGTGGCTTTGAGTTGGTCATGGTGCCCACAGTTAACTGTGGCAACCAATCCATTTCAGTCAGGCTGCTATCTAGGTCCGCCATTATAAACTATAGACGCTAAATGCCATGATACCAAAGTTGATTAAACTAGCATATTTAAACCGTTTTGATGAAATAAAAGGAGAGACTAAACGTATTTTATTAAAACTAATTAGTATAGACGTTTATTTTCTTTTTCTTTACAATAAAATTTTAGAACTTTCAGTATTATTTTTAATTTGGTTTATTGGATTTGCATATAACGTTATAAATGGATCTATTGTTGAATTTATAATGGTTAGTTACAAGGATACCATTTTTAGTAAAATTTGTTAAATCTAGGCATAATCGCAAAATTTTAAAATTTAACAACAATGATTATAAATTGTATAATGTTTAACTCCATGAAATCATATTGTTTAACTCTATTCAAATCCTAAAATTATAATGTGCAATCTAAAATTTATATAATGTTAATAATAAGCACCAAATATCTTCTGTTTAACCAATTAAAAGCATTATCTATCCTCATGCTATTTTTCATTTTAGGAATGTCTGGGATTTTAGATGTTATAGTGGGGTTAGGCCTTCAGATTTAGTAGTTTGCTACAGTCAAACTTTAGAATTTTATATTACTAAATCGATTAAACTACCGGTTAAGCTTTATTATTTTGGAATTGTAATTACATTGTAAATGGAATTTAAAACATAAAAATATATTTATGGGGTTTGTCAACTTTATAATTTTTAGACTCAATAGTGTAAGTTTAGTGGGAATAAACTATATGCTTTTAGGATTTAATAAAAGGTTAATTTAAAAATTTTTATAACTATATAAAAATATTAAAATCTGTTAAAAATGTTGCTTTAACTATATTTTTAGCTTTTCATTTCATATTTTACCTATAATTACCATTTAACTTTGCATAACTATTCTTTTTAACGGATGATTTATACAAAGAATATATATAAATAATAATTAGCCTGTATTATATAATTTTTGGATTTATAGTTTTTAATTAATTTAATAGATACTTCTAATCATAAACTAACTATAGAAGTTTATAACTATAACTATTAAAATAGTGAGCATTACAACCCTAAAAGCTATACAAATTGATATTGAAACGGCAGTAAATGTTGTGCTGTAAATCCTATAGCCTATGTATAATTGCTCATACTGCAGCTTTACCCTCATCATTTTACTCGATTACATTAAAATTTTATATATATAATAAACGAATACATAATTATTCTAAATTCCTCGGTTTTATAATGTTGTTACGTAGACTTATATATTTTTTCTAATGTAATAAAGCTTATACAGTTGTCTCAGAATTACATTTACGTATTGATAGTATATTCACTGATGCATGACGATGTACTAGTATGAACGTAGTCCCCTGTATACTTGCGTTGACTGCATTAAAATACTGTTATGGATGCCGCCTCTGTCCATACTATTTTCTTAATACCGCCTGTATATATACATAGCTACCTATATTGGTAGAGACATTCTGTTCTGGTACCGCCTTCCCTATATATGTATAGCTATATTTAAAAAATAATGCCCTGCTAATATCTATAGCGCACAACTGCATTTTTCAATACCCCCTTACATATACTTTTCGGTTGTTTTAAATAAAAAATGTTGTTCTTTTATTAAATTTCCCATCCGTTGTTTCTACCTACACATCAACCTGCCTGTCCGTTTATTTCAAGGGAGGAAATTCCCATTTTAACCCACCCTCCACTCTCCATTATTCCTCCCATACCCCCTTTTCCCTACGTTCCCATTTTTTTCTATTTTTCTCCCATTCCAATTAAAAAAAATTTCTCCTCTATCTTTCTTTTTTCTCTTTTTTTCTCTTTTTCCTCTTCTTCCGCCTTATTTTTTCTCCTTATCTCCCTTCTTTTCCCTCTTTCTCCCCTTCCAACTTTTCTTATTATTATTATTATAAAAAAGCGCAACGGACATTTTTAAAAAATGGGGTAGGGGCGGGGGCACTCCCGACTGGATCCGCCACTGAGTCTATGCAGACTTAATTTTAATCAAATAATAAAAATACTTACTACCAACACACCACCACTTGGCCTATTCAAGAATTGGTATAGTGTTTAATATAATTAATTAATTATGCAACAAATGAACTGTTTGTTATACATATACATACTTAATCTATCGATTTTAGTTTATAAATTAGTAAAATATTATTCATAGTACGTACGGGAAGTATATGATGGCTCATTCATCATATATAGATAGTCATGAATTAATGAAACACATAGTGGAAAATCACACCGGATTATTGAGAATTCTTCCGAATTTTTTTTTGAAAGATCTTTAATATTTTCCAGAATTTTTCCAAGAAATCCCCTTATAATTCTTGAACAGTTTCTCAATAGAATTACTGTTGAGTTTGAATTTTCCAGAGAAATCCGATTGATTTCCTGTTATTACGTTCGTATCGTAGAGTTATCAAAATTATTTCCACAGTTACCATATATGTATCCACATTTTCTGGTAGTGGTATTTTAGATAGCCAAATCTGCCAATTTAAAGCTTTATCTTCACGTCATAAAACTGAATAAACTAATTTATTGTCATTTCATTAAAACTTATGTATTGTATTATATGGAGGCAATATTATTAATATCTTAGAGTAAGAAATAGAATAAATATAATCTATGAAAATATACTAACTCAAAATGTTCAAAATATGTATAACCATCAGAATGGATTTAAATAGTTTTTATAGTAACTATTACTTAAATTATTATTCATTATAAATAATAACCACTTCAAATAAGTAGATCATATTTAAATTAACAATAAATAAATAACATCTATATTTTTGATAAACCAAATTAAAATGAATTTCCAAACAACTCCAGCTTCCCGGCTGGGTCGTCGGATATAGTTAAAATTGATAACTTTTTAGCATCTACGTACCCAACAAAAAAGACTAAAATGAAATCTATGCATTAATATAGGAAAAAAGGAATGTCAATCCAGAAACCCATATTCATAGAATAATGAATAATTCTGAGTTGTATTACAATATAGTAGAAGGTATTGTAATTTGTAATGTACACTTATAGCAATTGTTGCATAATCATAATGACATGATTTGGTACTAAATGGCATTGAATTGGCATTAAATTGACGTAAATATATATAAATATATTTTAATTCAGTATTTTCTATAAATTGACAATTTAAAATAATAAATAACTCAATGTAACTCATAAACTGACACTTACTATAATTGACTTTTAATTATTACCGACTTTTGTTATTTTGAGAACAATTATTATAAAAATAAACTATAAAAATATATAATCCAAAAAAAAATATTAAGGTTAATATCTAAAAGGGCAAGCAAAACATTAGTCGTAGAGCCACCATTATTATACGAGTAAGTAATACACCTATATATTATATTTTACAAAAACCAAACAAAATAATACATTATTCAATAGAAAGCGACATGTAGACACAAAAGACATTGCATAATAAGAAAATAGTTAATTTGATTGAATCTGTTCGAGTATTAAAAAAAGCGTGCTGCTATTCAAGGGACACTTTTTCGTTCCAATTTTTACATAATGTACAAATTTAATAAAAATAATAGGCAGAAAATGTTCATCTCATTTTTCACTAAGTGTGATTTCGGCACGTATAATCCTGGTAAACAAATCACCAAATTTTATAGGTGGTGGAATTTCAATAGATTAAAAATTTGTATGTAAGTGGAGTTTCGGCAATGTAAAAATTCAGAAAGAAAGTTGGATTCCAAAAAAACTGGATTATATCTAAAGTGAAATACAATTTTTAAAATACAGCTGTGTTCAAACTCAGTCATGGCTTAATACGCCGACAACAGAGTTCATAGCAAGCTACAACCATATTGGCAAGGAAGAGAAAACCGAGTATGATGATAATGGTAACCACCACGGCCGCCTTTATGATGTTGAACTTGAGATCGGATTCAACGTTGGGATAATTAGTCACAATAGCAGCCATCTTATTAGCGGGCCACACGTTAATCATTTCATTGTGGTTGCCTAGTTCTACGGCTGACAAAGACAAACCAATTCCCAGGACTATGAATGTAATGGACTCCATGGCAATGACACCAATAAGGCAAAATCGATTAAGGGTAGCTCCTGCGATTATCTGTAGAATCCCAGTCATGATTGTAAATAATCCAACCCAGGTTCCAGACCAGGTAATGAATGGTTCAAAATACTGCGTCCCTTCAACGTAGGGATCCATGCGGGCCGACCCAACCGCCTCAAAAACTACCATGACAATAGATATTAAAAGAGTAACAATGCCCACTCCCAGATGAAACATGGGATAGATTATTCCGCGTTCGAGTGCAGTCATGTTACGGTTCGTTTGCGGTTATATGGATTTGGTTGTTAAATTCCAGAAAATGTAGGGCGTTTCGTTTGGGTGATTTTCAGACATAGATTAATGCTATTTTCATGTTTGTCATATTACACACGTTTGTCATAAATGCTGTTCCCACGTTTTTATTCTTAACTAAGTAATATATGCGTACTAATTATAATGTATAACTCAACGATAAAGCTTGTCTACTATACTCATAGAATATACTGCTACCGGGAAAAAAGTTTAGGTTAGCAACCAATAGGAACCTCTCCTTTTGTGTTTCAAATATTGATCTTATTTATGTTTCTATTATGGAGAAACAACTAGTTAGAAATATATTAGTATGCGATAGATAGACAAATACGAGGTTATTTATAAAGAAGCTATAGTAGGTAGCTACTATACCACTTACAGCTTTATAGATAAACTGTAATACATTTCCGTAGTAAAATTATTGAAAGTACAAAAATGTTAACCCATTTAACATATTTAATTTTATATATATATATTATAATTATTTATAAATATTTAGGCTATATATGTAAATGTATAATTAATAATAATAATAATAACGATAGAAACGTGAATGTAAGACAATTAGGCCCTATATCAATTATGTTCAAATAATTTAATCAATTTTTAATCATGCTTATGGTTTAATATTTTTATTTGAAACAGGTGGGAAATTCTAATCAATTGATTATATTGATTAAAATTTGGTAATTATTATCATAATTTGCTAGAATCGTGCACATTGTGATAAAAGCATGAAATCTTGAACATGGCTAGAATATAGAAATACTAATAATTTTAGCTATAGTGCCAAGCTGGATTCGACCTTTATCGTCTTTGGCGGTCATTTTCTAAAATGGCGACCGAACGCGCCGATTTCACCTAAAAGGCTCCATATCTCTGGATCTATTAGTCAGAGAAAAATAAAATTGGTGTCCACTTATAGGTTTTCAAGGTTATAGATTCACATAAACACAGTTTAGAGACCCTCTGATTGATATTTACATCAATTCAGGAA
>JAUZND010049277.1:9488-19748 GCA_034780555.1 Coelogynopora nodosa | reverse complement strand
ACTTCGTTCGTTGGATATGATTTCTGTTTCGTTTAATAAAAATCATATACCACGCTTGAACTTAGTATAACTGTATATTGTAATATATTTTTCGTTCATTATATTATAATATAATATTATATAACATTATATATAATATTATTTAGGATAGAAAATATGATCTATCACATGATAAAAATGACACACTACGCGTACCACAGGTTGAGAAAGAACATTTTCTATTAATCGATATATTTCAGAGTAATAAATGCCGTATTTTAAGTTTCTAATTTTTAATAATCATGTTATAATCACATTATTATTACTAAAGTAAATTATTATATGGACAATTTATTAAAATATTTTCATTTTGTGTATGTTTATTTGCATTATTTTATATTATTACTAAGCGTTATTTGTTTGTAAACTGCCGTCACCAGTATTGCATAAGACAAATAGGGTATTAAAGAATAAAAAAATTAGTTATTGTACTTTGTCCATTAAAACCATTTTTTTACTATTGTAATATCTGGAACGTTTTGAAAGTATGTTTTTACAGACTGAATGATAGAAAACATTATATACATTGTATAGACGTAGAATGATATAAATGCTACACACTACACGCACCACAGGCTGATAGAGAACATTTTATATTAATCGATATCATTGATGTGTATTGATAGATATCTTCAGTCACGTAGAAGCGGGGACATTGGATAGTTAGATATTCATTGAAATATTATGAATCATTTAGATTTTAACGTTTATATTTCTCTAGGTATATATATTTACATAGGTTCTACTAAACATTTCTAAAATAGATTTTAGTATTTACAATATTTCAATAACTCTGTGTAGATAGTTAATGTGAGTTAATTACAGTATATTGGATTAATTTTTGTTATATTTTGATAGAGAATAATTGCACAAGTTTATATATATATAATGTACATACTGAGACACAAAATGTTGAGTTCTGCGAATTATTTTGAAAAGCAGTTTAAAACGCAGATTACAAATAATAATAATAGTATTTTAAAATAGGGTAATTTTAATCTACATATGGTCGTAATGAATTTATAAATTCGTCATTTCAAACGAGTCTATATTTGTTTTATTGGGGCCTATTAATTTGTGATAGAGTCGTGTTATGAAAGTGTGGAACATTTTGAAAGTGTGTACGTTTATTACAATCTGAATGATAGAAAACATGATATATATGTAGACGTTTAATGATACAAATGCTACAAACTACGCGTACCACAGTCTGACACAGAACATTTTATTTTAATCGATATCATTGAAGTGTATTGATGGAAACTTTATATAACATAAAAGAGTACATTGGATAGGTATTCATTGAAATAATATATTATTTTGCTCTTCAGAATGGATAATTTTTAAATGATCGAAATTATATCGTGGATTTTGGAATGAGGAAAATACACAAAGGAATATAATGTAATTAGGAAAGATTACTCTAAGTAAGTTACAATGAGCTTATTATAATAAATACTATCTTCTTAACCATTTTTAGCTATTTCGCTTTTAATTTACTAGTTCAAATTATTACTACCAAGTGCTTAAAACATTTCGAACATATTAGTAATTACTCTTATATAGAAGTGAAATATCTTGTATTAAACAAATACATATTGCAGTTTTTCATATTCCATTTATTTTTGGATAGGCTTAAAAAATTAATACGCATGTTTCATAATTTGTCATAATTCTATGCACAAGTTATATATGAAGTTTACAATTCTGTGATTTAACATTTAGGTATGGTAGGTAAGTAACTACGGAGGTCTGTAATTTAAAAAGTGAAATGAATTATTTTGTAATAATATATAAATATATTGTTATGCTTTATGTTATTAAATAATGCATTTATTTCCACTTCAGGTGAAACACATGCTTACCTCAATGAAGAAGAATAAATAATGGAGCTACACTGAACTTTAATAAATATTATTATTAAATATACCCATACGATAATACGAAAATGTGTGTTTAGTTTTAATAAATGACAGATATTTTATCAGTTTGTGTTTATTATATCTATGAAAGGTTAATAGAAGAGCAGTAAAATAATAGTAATGCAAAAAAAAGTTGTAATGTATTGTTTTACAATAATTTATCAATAGTAAATAAAGAATTACAGAGATACAAACTTTTGTTTTGTAAAAACTGATTACATAATCAACTGAGTAACTAACAGCTAATAAATCTTCACTGTATATATGAATAAAATATAAGTAGAAGAAAAGATAGGGTTCTTTTGTAAGGAGTTTATAACATTATAAACAGTACTGGTATATAGCTAATTCTATTAAAACTTTGAATATATACTTATTGAAAGTATTAAAATATGAACACATGTTGAACTTTAGAGTAATTCATATTTAATGAAATCATTTCGGTTAAGTCGCTACATAAAAACAGTAATTTTATGACGTCATTAAAAGTATGTATGGGAACAAAAATGCTATTCACATATTAATTTGTACTCAGTTAGGATTTTTTGCCTTTTTGTAACGCATTATAATGTTATTTGAATCAATCTTCAATTAAAAATTAGTATATTTGAAAAATGCCAATAATAAGAGAAAAAAAATCATTCATTGAACAACGCGAAATGTATATTTATCATGAAGTAGTATAACATTTATAGTAATAAATATGGCATGCTGTAAAATATTATATAGGCCTACCTACATCATATAATAAAAAGATACAACATTTTATCGTAGAGAGAGAGAGAGAGAGAGAGAGAGAGAGAGAGAGAGAGAGAGAGAGAGGAATTCAAAAATACTGAACCGAAGGTATCTTCTATCAATGAGTTGGAGGGAAATATGAGAAAATTTAAGTCCATTAGAAAAATCACATATATTACATAGTGTTCATAATGTCTTCTACATATATGTCATACATATTATATGTATATCTAGACATAAATATAGTCAATGCCTGACGTAAATTCGGGTCAAATAGCAAATTAAAAAACAAAACTCCATTATGGTTGACTTTGTGTGTAGGAATATATATTTGTTAATAATCGTCTCTACACTCATAGCGCCCAATGGTGCTGATTTACTGATTTATATCCATACAGGCCTATAAATCTTATTCTAGCTATACGTCTTTGCTTTAAATAGTATATGGTCTTGAAATATCAAACTACCGATAGACAAGCCATAACCTTCTACAGCATAATATCATACATCTCGAGTTGCGGTTTATCATATTATACATTTATACAGTTCTACAGTATAAGGTAGTTGATAAACCCATGTGTAATCCAGTGAGTGTCACAGAAGGAAAATATTTAACGACTTGCTCTACATGTATATATACCGAAATAAAAGTATGGCGATTATATATATATATATATAGATATAGATATATAGAAGCACAACGTAACACCTACATGAAGTCATAGCTAAGTAGGCGTCTTCCACTCATATATGACGTGTTATGTCTTTTGAGGGAGACGAAAAGATTATATATGGTGCATATAGGAAACAGTCAGCTGTTGAATCAATATTTGCCTTGGTATGTATAATTAATGTATATAGAAACAGAAATAAGAAATATAGAAACAACGCGAGAAGAGCGAATTAGTGAAAAAATAGTCTGCTTAAAAAGATCAAATATTTAAACAATAAATAAACATTTAATAAATTATATTGAGACTACATTCTTCATAACCTCAATATTACAAAGTGATTTTTGAAATAGACATTAAAAATAGTAATAATGCCTCATATAATACATCGCACGAGAAATAGAGAAAAATACAGAAAAACTAAAATAATTATAAATAAAAATATTAGAAAAAAAGACAAAACGCAGTTTCGATATCCACATATGCACTGTTACTTTTTTACTTACTTAACTTTCATGGAAAATAGATATATGCTATTCTTTAAGACCACTATAAAATAATATGATACCCATAATATATCAAGTTAATCTTATACGGTACAATACGATGTCAATAAAATGTAACCAGTATCTATTAATAACAGCTATGAATTAAAATCAGATAGTGGGAGTTGTTATGTTACGATTCGCTGCATTTTATCGATCTTTGTATAGTACGCATGACATAAAGAAATGACCAATCAATAAATTATGAATTATTAAACATTCTGTATCACACTAGGTGTAGCGCCAACTTGTCTAATTAAATAAATATATTATGCTTACAGTCAAATGTTACAGATACTAAATAACCACAAGCTATAATAATTAAACCAAACCTGAACACAATTAACGACTCTCAAATACAATATCGAAATCGCAAAATTTTATTTATTTATTACCATTCGAACTCTAATTGTTTTCTGGCGACGTTAAAGAATAATTTGCGTTACAAATTTTATATTAGAAAAAACATTCTATATAAACTGACCCATCCAGAATATAAACGATTGATATTTGTGAATATTTCACAATGCTAGTAATTTAGAAAAGTTTGGGAATAATAAACAAGGATCCATGTAATTGTTTAAAAATAAACAGAAGGGAGGAATAAATCAGACTGTCAATAGCACACATTGAATATTAAATTTCAGAATAAATTTTGAATGTTAAATCAAGTTTTGTAAAAAATGAACAGGGAATGTTTTAAGAAAACAGATGTTTGGTTATTATCTCTATGTATTATCTCTATAATTACTTGTAAATGGAACAGTAAGACAGTAACCATCTAACAACAACTATGAAAATGCAGTCAATATTATTAAATACAGTTAAATACAGCAAAAATGATTGAGGAAAGCGAAGTAACCCTTAAACATCTGAGAAACGCAATGAGAAGAATTCCCAAATCCACTAACATTAGCTAAACAGTGAGACAATAAATAAATAGTTTTATGTAATTATTCAGTGTAATCTATACCGTCCATACCATTATAATTATATAGGAATACCTCTTATTGTATACAATGCATAAATTAAAATGTAATGTATTGTTAATTAATGTGTCCTTTTGCACAATAAAATGTGTCAGTTGACACTAAAACATGTGTCGCAAGACTGTGGTGAGTACGACACATAAGGTGTGTTGTGACTAAATTAATGTTTCAATTGACACTTCATATAGTGTGTCGCACTCATCACAGTTGTGCGACACATATTTTTTTGTGTCGCCTGAAACACTTATTTTTTTCAGTGTATTATTTATAAATAAATTTATAAACAATTCACATATAAATAAGTCTTTACAAACGGTGGATGAGTTAAACCGCAAAAATAGTATTAGCAACAGTGTTTCTGTATAGCAAACCATTTTCTCTTCCTTAGTCAGGTATCATGGTCAGTTGTTACGGCATGTCTACTAGGTCTGAAAAATTGTTCGGTAAATTAAAATCAATAGCATAGTTATGCAAAACTACACAAGCTGTAATGTCCTTGATCAAAAATCGAAGCTTTAAACTCAGGTTTTCTTGGTGTAATAAATCAAAACGACGCTTTCTTACTACAAACGTATTTTCAATTAACACATGTGTTCGAAAATGAGCAGTATTATAACGTATTTCGTTGGCTATATTAGGGTTATCAAATAGAGTCACCAAGTATAACTCCATTTTTTCTCCCGTTTTCGAAATCTGTCCACACCAGACTGATGTATAATACAGGAGTCATGGACGGATCCTGGCCAGTTTACAACATGTTAATTAACTTTCGGTTAGCATCACAAATATATTGTATATTAATGGAGTAGTTTTTCTTTTTATTGAGAATTTGAAGACTGTCATCTTGTAAAGGTGCCTGAATACGAATATGTGTCCCATCTACACATCCAACGACATTAATTTGGAAAGCCACCGATTTCGTAGAATGCATCTTTTGTCAGATTTAAGTTAGCAGGAAACGTACCGTGGGTATTTAGTAGATTACAAAGACCATCACTAACTTTATTTATAATCCGACGACTGAGAACAATTAAAATTGTCTCAAACTACTAGCTGTTAGGATTCTGTGGCGTAATATCTCAAAGTTGTTGTAATTTGAAAAAGCGGGGCAATGGGACCATCTCGTTGATTAATATGTGATAAATTATCGTCAATTTCTTCGGTTATAAGGCGCACAATATCTTTAGAAAGCCGGTGTCTTGTGAAGAAATCGTCATCGTGATAGGTTTTCAAATAGATTACGTAAAATTCTCATTTGTCTTTCATTTGCAAAATTTGCTATATTTATAAACGCTGTCATTATTAATGAAAATATAAACAATTAGTTACGTAAATAATATAGCAATGAAGTTATTTGACATAACTTTTGTACTAAAATTTAAGTCTGCTATTATTGGTGGTTTTCATCAGACAATTTAGCACGACTTTTAAATATTTAGCAAGACATTTAGCATTCTATTTTCTAAGTCACTTATTGGTTGGATATCAAAAAGTTTGACTTCTTTCTATTTAGTTTAAAGTTGTGCTAAATATCGTTGGTGAATTTGGCTACAGTATTCATAGAAACATATTGCGTTACTTACACGAGCTGTTCGTGTTAGTATTGGTATGCTCAATTTGAATGATAGTTGGCATATAGATTAAAAAGAAGTTAAAATAAAGAAAATACTCCTATAGTTGTTCACACATAGCGACTGCTGAACTTATCACTTATTTAGATACACACTAATACTGCAACACCCTGCCACACTTACCACATCCTGCACAGACTGGGCGATTAATTCGACGGCAGAGTCGACAGCTGCCGCATCGCCCAATAGGAAGACTTCCCCTCTGGTTGTCGAAGTCAGCACGGCCGGAGGGACCCCAATCCAGAGTGGCGGGCTGTCGCTCTCCCTCCACCTGGCCAGGGGGGTGTCGAGCAGGGGGGAGGGGGGAGAGGAGCAGACGAGCCGGTGGAACTTACGCTCTAATGGGTGGCGCCGGAATGTGTTGGCGGGGGCGAGAGTGGAGGTAATGTTGGTGAGTGAGAGAGCCTCATGAGCTAGCTGGACACAAGGACGTGGTCCTACGGGAGGAGAAAGATGGAGGGAGAATACAAATATTAAATAAAATGTTATTAAAACAGAAAATTTTAAAAAAATAGTGATAAGATAAAAGGAAAAAAATTAAGTAGATAACAAAGAGTGAAAATATAACGAATATCGTTTAAAGAAAAGATTATTATCTTTAATAAGTGTTAATAAAAACTTATACATATTTTTGTAATAAATGTATTGGAGATATATTTTCAGTTATGACTAGTAAGAAACCACATTCCATTTCACTCTTAAAAACTACCATAAAGACAAACCAGAATGTAAAATTACAATTTACCGAAAATAGCCGAATAATATCAATTATTATTTAGTATTAATAAAATAATATTAATTTATTTAATATCGATAAAAACGACGGAAGAAAACGAAATCCAGAAATGTCAACCAAACTAGATGAGTCATCATCAAACCAAAATAAGTAATAACACGTTTAACCATGTTTTGTGTAAACACACTTTATAACAACAGCCCGGGAGATGATAACATGTCTTGAAAGTGTATTATCGATAGTTATTGGCAATTCAATAAAAAATAAAGTGACTAAATATAAGATGTGGCTCGTTGGACCATCAACTATGAAGATCGAAAAAAGAGATTGATGACGAAAGTTGATATGAAAAACTGTCAGTAAAGCATATAGTATAGTGGCACGAACTTTTCAGAAAGAAAAGTGGAGGAAAATATGAGGTTTGAGAAAAGAAATGAGAGAAAAAATCTAAATCAAGGGATGATTAATATCTCAAATATCCGAAAAGAGAATGTATGGAAGTTTTATTTATTAACAACAAAAGTGTTTACTTTGTTTAAATTTGCAAACCTGTCATTAGAATAGTTTCCGACTGATCTTCCTCTGATTTCGAGCGAGTTATTTTCACTTGAATCGTCTTCTCTAGTTCTTTCAATTTGGGTTCAAACCAATGCCAATTTTGACATACAATTTGCACTTCAATAGGCCGCTGAAATTATGTAAATTTGAGCCACATTTAAGTACTATGGACATGGCACCTGGTAATATATAAAATGCAACATCTATACTAGGCCCTAAATCAAATTTAATTATATAATCTACGAATTTATAGGATAATTGCGAGGGTAGTAGGAATAACTTCTATAAATTATAAGTCTAAAAAAAGTTAATATAATAGTTAAAAAATAGTTAATAAAAAAGTTAATAAAATGGCGGCGTTATTCATGGTATCCTAAAAAGTAAATAACGGCATTATTCCGACCCTCTCCAAATATTAGGCGTTAAATCCATTAAAGTTGTTTTTAAATAATTTATTTTTATTATACTATATACGCTTTGGCCAACACGCGATATTGTCCTATATATGTGCTTATATTTGTGTTCATTGTAGTGCTAATATTTAAATAATAAGTTTCAGGAAGAATCCAGTTAATTGTGCATTATTGAAATCGAATTTAATAATCAAAAAGTAACACTCATGGCAAGTTCAAAACCTTTACTAAATGACTTAATATATATATTTTTAATTTAATGTTGCAGTTATTTATTGTAAATTCACAAAAAATCTTCATATTGGAAGGCCGCCACGTGAATTAGTGTCACTAAAAATAAATTACATTATTATATAACAGTATTTAGATGTACATTTTCTATATATAATAACACATAACAAAACATACCATTCAATTGTACACTTACGCACGCACATATTTAAAACAATTGCCCTACAAAATTGAATTTAACTGGTTAAAAGTGTTCCGCTTAAAAATATGCACCTACAGGCAGAAAATCCTTCTTAAATAAAACATTCGGTCGAGTTTTCATAAGAATAAGAACCCAGCTTACATGTAGTTTAAAATCTATACACAAATATTTATACATAACTCTATTGAAACAGAAAATATTATGCTTCTTGATACAACTGTAAAACGTGTTACTGTTACATAACAGATGTATATAATTACCTATGTTTCAACTCACTATTGATGGTCTTTGTGACTTGAGCTTCCGCTATTTGGCATAGGAATTATTTGTTCTCATTTTAAAGTAATTTATGCGAAATATTTCAGCTTTGAGCTTTTATTTGGACTATATAGACAGATTTTCACGTCAGATTCGAATTTGATTATACAATAGACTAAAAAGATTTATTAATAAAAAAATAAAGTTCAATTAAACAGTGGAATGGAGATTTAAAATATGACATTAAATTAAAACATCATATATATCTCGATTAGGTTCATAGCTCACGCAAAAGCTTAAATGAAAGAAGCCTGTCAAATGAATCAATACATATAATTTCACAACATTTTCAGAACTACTAATTTAACTACTAATAATACTACTAATTTAAGATAAAATATGATTATAAATAACAAAAAATACCAGTATATTTTCAGAAATAATTTTGAAAATAAGCAGTGTGCAATCACCGAACTACACACTTTTAAAAATACCCTTAACCCATCATACGTGGACATATTTTGCAGGGTTTCTATAACGTGGCTGGGGGGGGGCTTGAAAAATAAACTTCCTATCATCCGATTAAGCTCAAATTTGGTAAACAAATACCTTCTAAAGACTTGTCAAGCTACTTTAATTTTTTTTAATGAATCCATTATTATCATTTGTATGACCTCATTACGTCATATATTCTAGTTAGGAAAACTATAGAAAATAACCATATATGCTATATATTAACCTATACAATATATGCTATAACTTTTGATCAATGCAACCAATTGACTTGATTCTTTTTGCATCTGATTCCAGATTTTTAAATTATACTACACATATAAATAAGCTATAAGTAGTATAAATGCTATTTGAGTATTATATAAAATTGGTGTTTATTTTAATAAATAATTTTATTTTTCAAGTCATATGTATAAAATTTATTATAAACTTATTTTTTCTATCAATGTTGCAAGTTTTAGCTCCTAATATTATTAGCAAGTAAAAATAGTTCAATAATAACACAATTTTTTATGGTATATAAAAATATTAGAAATTATATTTGTTATATTTTTAGTTAGATAAAAGTATTTTAGCCAGAGTGAAAAAAAACAGGGTCATACATTATATAGTTCAATCTATTTGAAACAAAATTTCCATATCACCACCTCCACGTACGAAAGGTTAAATACCACAAACTAAAAGATTTCTATAAAATATTGCAAATACCTCAAAATGAAACGCGTACCTCAAAATAGAGCTCCCTGAGCAGGTTCTCTTTAGCAGTGAGCACATCAACCAGTCGGCCTGTGACCAAAAGGTTCAGTGTGCCTAC
>JAUZND010049266.1:0-19750 GCA_034780555.1 Coelogynopora nodosa | reverse complement strand
ATTTATGATACCCGCTTTTAGCGGAAAATATAGAATTATTATGCCCTTTAAAAAAATCTTCGATTTCTAATATTGCCAGAATACAGCTTGACTATAATTGTTTATATTAATGAACAATATTATAGTACAACTATTATATCTCTTATGGTAATTTTCTTTCTAAACATCAAAATAGGAAACATTGGCCTAAAATGTTATTATTGATTATTGGCCGACCAAAATTGTGGTTTAGCAAGACTAAGAGGTATCTTTAAGCTGTATTTTTTTTTCACCTACACCATTAACTAATTATATGGTTCCGAAATACAAATTAAATGAGTGGAATGATATTATAATTTATCATTATCTTATTATCATAATTAATTATTATCATAATTAATTATTACATAAATTCACTTTCTTCTAAATAAAGTTGCTGAGATTCACAGTTCGTTCGCAAAAGTTGGTGAGATGGAAAAAATCACAATAACACATGAAAGTCTGATAACGGAAAAGTCATCATTCTCAGAGCAAACATTGCGGGTATTGCGTTAACCTTTTTATGTCACTGTTGGGAATATGTAGTATAGTGTGTCTCATCGTGATCGCAGAAATACATCAAGTTTTGAGCAGTGAACAATACCCCAAACGGCCATCAGCGACATTTTCGTCAATATCTTTGTTTTAATGCTTTTGTTATAAAAAGAGAATGGGGTGTAAATATGCCTCTCAATAGTATTAAATTACAAAGCATTACATTAGCATGAAATATTTTAATATTAATTGGTAAACTAGATGAATCCATTTCATCCCAATATAAAAATAGGAGGTGCACTTACACGCCAAAAGTGTATTAAACTATAATATAAATACTTAAGATTTTCTACGTAAAAATCAATTATTGTAATTTAAAAATGGTTTAAGAACACACCGATGTTTCATAATTTAATAGACAAAAAGCATAATTGCCATTGAATATATATTGAATTGATATAATTGCTGTTGAATCACCTCAAAACATGTTTCAATGGAAACATTAATTGACGGTTAACACATTTGACAACTTCTGTAAATTCCATCAATTTTGCAGTGTATAATTAATATGTTCTTTTGTTTCTGTTTTTATATCTAGATTACCAACATTTATATTGTGTATTTATAATTGTGCACACTTAAAATTAATAAAATGACAATAGTTGACTTAATTTGAAATGACAAATGGACGGAATTTTAATCTCAACTTTTCGTTCCAAAGCGATTGAACTTTGAGTCTTATTACTTTTGGTATTTGAACCCACTATAATGATGACACTTTGATCACCTCAGGTACAGTTTCATTGTTAGTTTGTTCTTATATTAATCACATTAAATTATAATCTTCATTGTTTTATGTAGCTAACTTTAAACGATAAAATTGCGACCATTGATTGCGTCATCAAGTGTATATATTTATTTCCGTCATGTTCCTTAAAAGTTTGAGTGGAACTCATCGCATGGTCGGTCTGATTTTTCCATGTTTATTTGGTCTATTATAGTTGCGAATCTGGTGCCGATGTTTGACCGCATTAGAAAACTAATATTAATTAATATCATGAATTTTTATTAAAAAATATTATGATGTTTGCCCGAATGAAATCGTTTGGTGCATTAATTTAAACTTAATTATTTATCGTTTAATATTTGATAGAAACATACCACAAAGCCTTTCTCAATCTAGGCGCAGGTACTCATCGCCTAAATTACGTAACCTATAATAGTCGATAAATGACCACAATTCACTATAAAATGGTATCACTTGTATCGATACTTATAGGTACATAATTATATCTATAAAATATAGTAAATAAAACAATATATATTGGTATACACGTATAATAATATGTTTTCATATGTTCGGAGACAATTATGATTGATTGTTTTTGGAAAATTAATGTACGATTTCTAATTTCAAAAGTAAAAATATTAATATATTCGCCATATTGTGAAATATATGATTTATATTTTGGTATACTTATACAATATATATTCAGTTGGTAGAAGAAACAATGGCACTGCATGATAACAAATATATTTAAGTTAACTGATGTCTAATAATACATACGTACTATATGTTCTAACCACATACTTCAATGGTTAATTAACGTCTTTGGTTCTAACCCATCTACCCAGCTATACTCATTATATGCACAACAAACAGCTGTTGAAGTCAGTGGACAGACTCGGGTCGATCTCTGCTTCAGCCTCGGGACCGATAAACTATTTACAATATATATAGACTCTATACTATTCTAGACTCTAAGAGTGGCGAGACTGTTGACTATTACTTTAACATGTTTTATATGCTTATATCTCGCTAAATTAAATTTACATAATAATTATATATAAATTATTTATTCACACCTCATGAAGTTTCGTTAATTTTGAATATTCAAAAATTTGGTATATTACTTTATATTACAACTATATTTATTATTTTTTCTATTTTTTCCCCTATCATTCAGCTATACAAGGAAAACGTAAAAAAGGAGAATTTAAAGATATACTGAGTGGAAGAATATTCTCGACGAATTTATTGTAGTTCTACCTCGTGCTATATAATAAGAGAACACTTTATAAATTAATTTCTAGTCAAACAAACAATATGTTTTCTTATGCTGCGAAAAGGATTGGAATGCGCACATATTTCCGGAAATTATCAAGACCGACGAAGCAGCAAAGAGTGGCATGTATCAATCGTAAGATAACATATTTCAATATTAATTTCATTGAATTGTATCATTAATCCCAAAAATTGTCCTTGGGGAAAGAGAAGGGAGTTTCATTTGTACGATTAAAGATACACCAATTGTGGTTATTCATTTTAATTCTTCGGGAGTATATATATATATCACAGTACATATCAAAATATGTTTAGTAAATGTTAAATTGAACGTGTTCATTCAACTTATATATATATATAGATTCTTTAAAAGTGTCATTATTATTTATATATTATGGGCGGTGTTCACTTGTTAATTTAAACCTCTCTTATATTTCAGAATATTCTATTCAAAGCAGAACTGTGAGTACTGAAACCTTTTCCCTCCCAAAGAATCTCAATATTGGTGTTATTGGATTTGGTAAAATAGCATCAGCTATGGTTAACGGATTTATTAATTCTGGTAAGTTGGGCGTCATCGAAATCGATCATAATCGATCATAATGGACATAGTATAGAGACCTTAACAAGTAACCATGGAGTGTTGTCAATATATACTAATATGAACTAAAATTGAATAAATTTCCACCATTTAATGTATAGGTCCTAATTATTATTAGTGCAAATCTTGTATATCATGTATGTAGAGTGTTGTTTACATTTTATTTGTTTCAAGAACTTATTGACCCGAAGAATATTACGGCTAGCAATAGAACGCCCCGGGATGCTGCATTAGCTCAAGTAAGTAATTTTTGTATAATAATTTATAGTATATTAGCTTAATCTTGAAGTGTTATATTGCCGTTTATTATCTTGAATAATCTTGCATAATTCCTCATAATTTTTTGGAAGTAATTCAAAGCTCATATTTAACGATTGTATAATCTCTTGTAGCGAATGTTACAACGTCATTTAAACAAAATAACAGTAGTAATAATAACGTTATGTTTCAATTGTAATAATTGCATCAAATTGTATCAATTGACATTTGTGCAATACATATATATACACATAAAAATCGTCAGAGTAGAATTATATGATTATATATTAATAGGCTACTACATAGAAATGTGAATTCTTGATTTTTCTAAAATCTTAAAAGTTAAGTCGTTGTAACTTGCATGTGCACCATATTTCGTTCATTATGGTCCATAAGTTTCAATAACCTAAGGTCTTGGAAATTAAGACTTTGCTAATTACTTTCACTGTAATCAAAATTATAAATATATTAAATATATGAGTATTTTCACTTCAATACTGCAGCAATCAATTTTACTGTATATACCGTATATACATTTTTATGGAAAGATGTAATATTCCTAAACATTATTTCTGTTATCATTAATCTATTTAAAAATCAACAATGTTATTCATATTCAACAAAATGATTACAATTATTTTACTAAATTTAATTTAACATTTTTTACGACTCAGTGTAAAATTGAGTCTGAAAACAATTATAATTTCAAATTTAAATTTAGATTGGATTACAAATTTCCTAATAAAAAGTTTATAATTTGTTACGATTAAAAATTGCATGACTCATACGGAGAATCGCCAAAGTACAAACATAATCTTCTCATAGAACTACTAAAGGGAGTAATCGAAATAAACACTTTTGTGATAATTCATGTAAATAATTCACTGAACATTCTATTCTATATCGCAATTTTTTCGTCCTTTTCATTTATTTAAAAAAATAATTAATTGCGAGTGTTTTGGATATTTATTAAATTATGACTACATTTATACATGCCACTTATCGAATACACCGACATTTCTTAAAAAAGTAAAGTCAGCATATGACGTGACTGAGCCCTTTTTTGTTTTTAAAATAAATGGAGCGCAAACAACATAAATATTTAGGCTGTGCGTTTGAACATTTTAAACAAATCCCCAAAACATACTTTTTAAAAAGTAGCCAAAAAGTGTCCGGGCATCCATTTCACATCCCTCCCTATTGGCAGTCGCGGACTCACACTTATAAGTAAGTCACATAGCTCCAATTTGTCTCACCAGACTTCATGTGGCATCAATTACACAACTGCCAATAGGGAGGTGGTCGCCAAGAGTCGAGTCATTATCGTTGCAGTGAAGCCCAACATGGTGCAGTCTGTGCTCTCCGAGATCGCCCCACTTATCACGCCGGAGCACACGGTTGTGTCTGTTGCTGCCGGGATCAGCCTCGAGTTCATGGAGAGTGTGAGTCTTAGTTAGTTCTGCTTCCATTCTTCCTTTAACGGAATACTAAACAGGAAAAAATATGTATAATCTTATAAAGATATATTACAAATTGACCCGTGTATTACTCAAAAATCTACTGTAAGTATTTTTGTCTGAAATGTTCACCACGTATGTCTAATTCTTAATGGAGAACTTAATGGAAAATATACAGCAGAACTTGATGACGTAATCTATAATCCAAAAATAAGATAAAAATATCCTTTTGTGTACATATTTTTAAAACTAACTCCATGTATATCATACATAATTTGAGAATTTGACGGATAATGTCGCAAATTTTTGGAAATAATTATTTGCGTAACAATAACATAAAGTGTGCAATAGAACTTGTTTCCAAAGGTGTATTATATTACATAAAATATTAAAAATATTTTTTTAATTTCTTAAATTTTAATTAAAAAAATGTCTAAGCAATCTTTAAATCCATAATTATTAAATCTTTAATTCAAATATTCAAGCTATATCATAATAAATTTTGTGTAACTTTTTAAAGTATTGATTATTAAATATATTATAAAAAAATTTTTTTGTTTGTTTGTTTGATTTTTATATTTTATATATGTAGGGATTCTAAAGTACCAGTAGAACAATGTTATGGATAAAAATAAGTGCAAATAGTGTACCATAAATTAGTTCTTCAGAATAATATAAAAAACAAACATAAAACTATTAAAAAATTATGAAGCGAATTATTATGAGAACGTATATTAGTCAGGAAATAATAATTAATACTTTTCACTTAAAGGAATATCGTTTTTATTAATAATTTGTTTCTAGTATGCCTACACTCATATTATATAATATTATTTAATATATTATTACACAATTAGACTACACTCTATAGGTACCAACAACTTTTGCTATTAAAAAAAATTCACTTTAAGTTGCACCCTCTGTTCAGTGGCTCTGAGTATACTTTTGATCGAAATAATTTCAACACTTACTTTTTTTGGTTTTATTTTAGAAAATATGTAATTTTAGAGTTTTAAAATTAAAAAATTAAAAAACCAATAGACGGCTACATTTTTATCTTTATAAAGGTTTTTTATCATTTTACCATACCCTTTTATGTTAAACAGTCATTTTTTTATATATTAATAACATTTAATTCTATTAATAACATCTCTAATAACAACATCTCTTATTGCTATTCCAGCTAAAAAAATACCAACTCATCCATGTACCTTCCATTTATTGTAAAATATATATAAAAGGTATACTACTCACAACAAAGCGTAAGTAGTAAATATAACAAAATTCAATTAAATAACTACGACATTAAACACAGAGTCAATTAGTGTATTATAGATGCCTAGAAATATATTCCCTATCAGACCATTTCAGAGCATCGGACCAGAGTTTTCGAGTCACCTTTCCGCATTGCATCATTTTTGGAAAAAGTTGTCAATAGCTGTTTCGGGAAACAATTGGATTGCAACTTCAGCGACCACATTTCTGATTTTAAAACTGCATACGAGAGACGAGGCATAAGTTTGACGCCAAAACTACATATCATTTTCTTTCATATTCAAGAGTTAAATATATATTCATATACATATATAATATATATTATATACATATTCAGAAAAAACAAATAGGATTGGTCTTTTGAAATCGTACACTCTGACTTCACAAAGACATGAATGAAGTACAAAGTCCCAGCTACTCATAACAAATATGAATAGAAATTACTCCAAGCATTTAGAGAATAGATTTCTAGGCATTTATATTATAATACACTAATTCACTCTGTGTTTAATTTAATTTTATGATATTTACTACTTACACTTTGCTGTTAGTAGTATATATGTTTATATAAATTTATAAATATATTGATAAATATACATATAAATGAATTTATTTTTTCGCAGTAATAATATTTTGATGAGCTTTTTATCATATAAAGCTGCAAAAAGAGATGTTGTTATTTGTAATGAATAGAAAATGACTGTTAAACATAAAGGGGTATGTGTAAAATGATTAAAAACTTTTATAAAGATAAAAATGAAGCCGTTTATTGATTTTTTTCTTTTTCTTTTAATTAGAACTCTTAAAATGAAATATTTTCTACAGTATACCCCAAAAACTAAGTGTTGTAATTATTTCGATCAAAAGTATACTCAGGGCCAAACGCTGTGTCCAATCAGTTATTCTCATTCCGGTGAATTTAAACAGGATAGTTTTATATTTGAAAAAAAATCAATTTCTTGTAATAAGATATGAGAACAGTTTTAATTTTTAAATAAAATCTTAGAAATACATGAACACTTAGTTATATCTTATTAGGATTTTGGAAAACCCAACATTTGTTAATTATTACTTAGAAAAATGGGGATATCATATTTAGATCTTTAAAGCAATAAGATTATACGAACACTTAAATATCTAACAATATCATATAAAACTATTAATATTTAACTTTACCTTTAAAAAACATAAATTTATGACTAGAGCCTTACACACGTTCAATTGCATAATAAAGGTCCTTGAAATTCTTACTTAATTTCTGATAATGAGATCTTGAAAAACTAGCATTTTACCACATTCTTGAAAGGACTTCTAAATAATAAGATGTTAAAAAATCTTGACTATATTTTAAAATTCCTCTCCTCCAAAACCTGTGACCAGTTACTGCCGGCCACTGCTCGTGTCATGCCAAATACCTCTTCCCAGGTCATGTATCTTATCCCCCTCCTCCCCCAACCTTCGACCAGTTCCTACCGGCAACTGCTCGTGTCATGCCAAATACCTCTTACCAGGTCATGTATCTTATCCCCCTCCCCAACCTTCGACCAGTTCCTACCGGCCACTGCTTGTGTCATGCCAAATACCTCTTACCAAGTCATGTATCCTATCTATCCCCCTCCTCCCCCAACCTTCGACCAGTTCCTGCCGGCCACTGCCCGAGTGGTCCGTGTCATGCCCAACACCCCCTGTCTGGTCATGTGTGGCGCCTCGGTGTTCACGCTGGGTAAGCGGGCCTCCAGAGAGGACGGACAAGTTGTGCGGACCCTGATGGTGAGCACGGGACTCTGTGAGGAGGTCACCGAGGACCTCATCGACGCTGTCACTGGTGTCTCGGGGAGTGGACCCGCTTGGGTGAGTTCCGATATGAATCGAAGTAAGCTACGTGCAAAATAGGAAACATAAGACAATTATTAGTCTATACTTTGAGGTTGTTAAACTGATTTTACATAGCTGGACCGCATATTGTACATTGTATAACATGTATAACGTATATTTGACCGAACAGTCGGCTCAAGATCTAGTGAGCTGCATGTTATACAATAGAGTTGTTTTGAGTTATGCCTACTTAGTAGATGTATGTACAGATTGTTAGATATTTTAATAAAAAAAGACTAGTGTGGTATTGTTTAGTCAATTATAATTCCATTCCATTTTTCCAATTTTAATAATAATTAGTAAACAAATTGTTATGATTATTTCATTCAGAGAAGAATCAATTTCTCACGACAATAATAATCATATTAACTCATATAAAGTGTAGTTAATTAAATAGTTCGATTAAAGTACTATTATTCCTATTATTTATTCGAATACAGAATAACTTTTTTTTTATAGTAAATTACTTAATTTTAATTAAATATTTATGATTCATTGTTATATACATAGGCGTGCGTCTTGTGTACAAGCACAACTTGTTAGTTAAACTACTCCATTATATATAAAATGCATTTTTAGATTAATAATATAATCATATTTTTGGACTGTTTCGTTCATCGCCAGGAGTCGCGTCGATTGATTTTACTATGTAATTACGATTGATGCAAATAAATACGAATAAAATTAGAAACATTTGTAATTTGAGAAAGCGAAAAAAAGTTTAAAAATAGTAATAATTGTAATCAATATTGCAACTATCGAAAATTTAGAACAATTAGCTTTGTAAATCCTATTACGTGTTGTAATGTTTTGCTATATATATAAAGAATTATTGTCCTAATAGTTGCAACATGGTTGCAGCTAATGTCAACATATTGTGCCAAATTTATATAATAATCCAATCACAGCGTTTAACACAAATAAATACGAATGTATCTCGACTTCTCTGAAAAATTATTGATTTGACGCTACGTTTAATTTATCCTTCCAGTGACTGCCCGTATAACTACAATCAATTTTCGGTAATCTATTATATTTTCATTAAACGTGTGCTTTACCATAACTTACTACATAGTGGTACTTGGCGCTTGAGGCGATGTCGGATGCTGGCGTGAAGCTGGGCATGCCACGTGATCAGGCCCTCCGTCTGGCCGCTCAGACGATGATGGGCTCGGCCAAGATGGTCCTCGAATCAGATTCCAGTCCTGCGGTTCTTAAGGTATTGTTGTTGTGAAGTTTATTTAAATTTATTTGAACATATTTTTATATTTGTATATATTTTTTATAAATCGAATTGGTCTAAAATATATATCGAATGCGACCTAAAATGTCGAATGCGCTCCTTTTAATATATTAGTCTATTGGGCCCAAAAGTATCGAATAGGCCCCGTTTTTCGTGGGGCCCAATCGAATGGAATTCAACATTTTGGGTCGCATTCGATATTATGTTGGGGTCCTTTCCATTTGTAAAACTATAAATATATATAATAATGAAGTTTAACAAAATAATATACACCCCATTAGGTTTGGTAGGCTGTCTTCAAATCACAGCAAATTTGCTTTGTATAAATTACAAGACAAGCTATTTTTGGATTGTAAACACTCTTCAAATTAACATTTGTTGTTTGATGGTAACACATTCCCTTTATTTTACCATTTGGTAGTTCAGTCATGATTGTTGATATCAATATAAAATGTTGATATCAATGTAACATGTTGATATCAATATAAAATGTTAAAAATTATTATAAAATGGACGTCGCATTGATTTTTTTCTAATTTCATCTATTTTAAATTTATTTTGTGGTGTTGCTTATAGGAGTGGAATGTTCAATAATAATTTTCATTCTTTAAATTTATTCAAAGATCTTGGTCAAATCTCGAATCTTTGTAATCTTACCAACATATTGTCAAGATTTTGAATTTATTTCTAAGATCTTATTTATTGTAATTATGATCTTAATAACATATTCCGTGGGTATTTTCTAATAAAGTTAATTGATATCTTGCCAATATCTTAAAAAACATATTGAACAAATAATTCCTGCGGATATCTGCCCAAAATCTTGGATTTTCCCCTAAATCTTACAAAGATCTTATTAGGATATTACATAGATCTCTTCAGGATAGTACAATTATATTGATTAATAATATTAATAAATAAGAAAATTAATTAATTAATATTTATTATTCATTTCTAGTATCTATAAGATAATTACGAACAACTCAATCACACATTTTTATATTATAAAATTATGTCACTGTTTTTTTACATACGTACACTTCTGCTCTCTGACAGGACCAAGTGACTTCACCAGGGGGAACTACAATCCATGGTCTCCATATCTTGGAGGAGAATAAGTTTCGAGGAATTCTAATGTCCACCGTGGAAGCAACTGCCAACCGTTCCAAAGAATTGATGGACATTATGATGAAGGCACAAAAGTAGTTTATATATAATATATATACACCATCTGCGCCGTTTTGCAAGATCTGTTTCGTAAAGTATATTTATCTTGATAAAGGACTTAACTAATTGTGTAAACATTATTACAACATCTTTATTATATATAAGCGAATTGCGTCACAGAATCCGGCAATAAAGCTCAAGACTTTAAGACTCAAAGCCATTTAGCTGTAGTTTGGTGGTGCAATATAAAGTATCGATTTTTATCCAGGGAAACGTTCATAATTATCACTTGTTTTATATCCGGTAAATATATTTTTTTACATATCGACACATAATATTATAGCCTATCATTATTGTATATATTTTATATCATCGCAATGAACATTTGGAATACTTTTAAACTCAACACAAATCCTATAATAATCTCATTCAATATTGTCTTCAGTGTAATATGTTGAAACATGTACAAAATAAAATAATTTATACTTAGGTAATTGTTTTTATTTATCATTAATGCATAAAGATGCATATGGCCTACTATTTTAAAACTTTATGTGCAAGAGTTATAAAAGACTTATAATTACAAAATGGGTAGGTATATATGAAGGGTAAACCATGCGTAAAACTGCTGACATTAGTAATTTGATGCTGACCAGGGGACTAAGGGGTACAATTTAGAAGTGGTTTAGCCTTGGCGCTCTTCATTTGAATAAAACCACATTTTCGGCCATTTTGAAATTACTATTGGTCCACTATATCCACGGCAGCAATTCATTTTGCCAAGATACAAGTTATACTTTCAAATTCGAGGTCATTCAATCCGGCGCTCTTCACTTATGAATAAAGCTATTGTTTTTCTGAATACGATTAGAACTGGTTTAATACGCATATTTATGAAATAGATGATGAAAATTGATGTATATACAACTAGATAGACTACGATATATTAGAAAACAAACTGTTTATAAATACATTTTCACCATAGTACTTACTAACATACCTATACAATATTTTATGTTTATAAGAAGTGGACGGCAATTGCAAGTGCTCTAATATAGCCTACAGGTTTTTTAAAATTTATTACTAAATATTTTTTATTTAATTAAAAAAAATTAAAGGGGATTATGTATTACGCAAAGAATAAACAGTGCCACCCTTAGCATCCAATGGATATTTTAAAATGTTATTTATATTTTGTTTAACTTACGAATGCGTATTAAAAATATATCGTCGCTGTTCCGAATAATGGACATCTTTTTATACACTTTTTCCACACCATTGGGTCTCGTTTTCAAATATTGGTAAAAATTACATTGATTTCAAACATTAATTTATAGATGCATTTAAAAAGGGATAATAAATCGATTTATTACAGAATATTAACTAATCTGAGATTCGTTATGGTAGTTATGCAAATCACCGAATTTTGAACTATACATTTAGAGACCGTAATCATAATCGTAACCGGAACACTACATTATTAATCGTTACATGATAAAAATAGACCAAAATGAAATACACTATGTGATATAATAAGTGTATCTATATCATTTTAGATAAATGATACATAGGTCCACATGAATAGGTCAAATATGTACGATATATTATATATTACTAACTCGTATATAAATAATTTGAAATTAGTAGCTAGATATATACGATAAAAGGGTTTAATTATTTTTAGATTGGACATATACGGACATATGTATTTAATGGTTTATACACTGGTATATAAATAAAAGTAAATATAAAATAAAACAAAATATCAGAAGTTACTAGATATTGTTATAAAATATTACAAATACACGCATTCTAATAATATCCAATGATTTTTATTGTTTAATTTCCAACAAAAATTATAAAAAATTACACGTAAAATATTGTTACAAAAGTATTTCACACAATAATTGAAAGAAACAATACGACAAAATACATAAAAATAACACACGCCTAGTTTGTAAATGTGAAATATTTATTAATGAATTTATATTACAACCAGAAAATTGTTATGCGTGTAAATACAAACGCTACTGAAAGTCACTATACATACAAATAATATGTTGTAATGATGCTGTATAATATAGACAATTAAATCCGATTTTTTTGTAGGGAACGGAATGAAATTCCTATTCATTTAATGTTAAATAAAACAAACATATAATGAATAATTGTCGGCTATATCTCGGATAATTTTGCTACCCTGGGGTGTTCTTCAATCGCATCTACCGTTAGTGTATTGCCCCCTGTTATGCGTAACAAGAATGAAATTACTGATTTATTGCATTATGCTATGTGTCCTTTCATTTTCGATTTTATTGCACGAATAAACACAATGTATATTACCAAAATTAATTATTTTTCTTAAATGCACGTACTTCAATATAAAAAATTAAACAGGCTATAAAAGATTTGACTGAACTTGTATATGTTATATATCCATAATAATATAATTATACAGAACAGAATACAAAAATAGAAAGAATGTGAAATCAATCCACTGTACACTAGCAACAAATACCTATACACCACATTCATGAATGTACTTCACCTAGTTATAGAATATTTTAACTTGTACAACGTCATTATTTGCAGAAAAAAATTTATTGGCTGAAAATTCGTGTTTATGATTTGTCCCTTCAAAAACGACTGAAAGTATATTAAATACATTCCACAAAAACAACTAGGAGGGTAATTTGCCGGTGGTATCCGGAGGTTTGCTATTCGTCTCCATTGGAACCGTAAGATCCGCCGCAAATACACTGTGCATCTCTTCGAAGAACTCAAATTGATCCCCGGGATCATCCGCCTCGGAGACACTGTTAACAACAGCTTTGTATTGGCGGAGTAAACTTTTAAACTGGCCAATGAGAGCCGCACGATTTGTCTGGTAGCCGGCTGCGATCATTTCATCGAGTATCTTCATGTAGACTTTATTATTGCGAAACATGGGATTGCGTACCTCATCGTGGTACTTACGGCACAGTTCGATGAGATGCAGAGTCATCGTGCTGGACCAAGGAGCTTCGCCTTCTTTGGTTTCTGGAGCATACGAGGGACTAATAAGATTAAAAAGTGGACAAAAGTGAATATTCATTCTTTTACGTTTGTAAAGAAAGACCAAACATTAATTTTTTAAATCAAACAAAGAATGCCATATATATATACAACTTCTAAAAAGAAAAAAAGAAAACAGAGAAATAAAAGAAAACAAACAAATTTTCCGTTTGTTTATATTATACGCTATCTTTCTCGTGATAAAAAGTGTTTAATATTGACAAAGTGTATAATTTAAATAATATAATATTTACATAAAAACTGAAGACACTCTTACGATTTAACAAAGAAGCTGAGGAGGCCGCATCTTTCTCTGTTATGGGTGTGTTGTCGAGATTATACGGGCAAATACTGTGCATCTCATCGAAGAATTCGAACTGTCTCCTTGCTTCCGATCGGCTTTCAAATTTGGACAGGACAGTTTTGTAACGATGGCGTAAATATTTCAACCGTGAAACAACCGCAATGCTGGTGACATTGTAGCCCGCCTCAAGCAGCTCCTGTGTTATCCTTCTGTAGCTATGTGCAGTGCGTGTCATCGAACTTCCATACTTACAACGAATTTCAAGCAATTTCAGAGTCATCGGTTTGGTCCAAGCCTTTCCTCCTGAAATGAACGTAGTGAAATAAGATGATGATTTGAAATAATCACAGAAAAATATAAATAAAACTCCTAAATATCGCTGAGTGAAATATAGTATTAAAACGAGCAAAATCATAATTTAGTAAATTACACATTATTGTCTATTTTTTATAATTTAGTAAAATCGACAATGCCTCCATCTTCTATTAGAACAAAATATTATGGACACACAAGTAAATATACATGCCTCTGAAAAATAACAATAATTCGTAAAGCTAAACAAAATTCACAGTTGGCTGGTACAAATTCGTTAAAAATGATAAAAATAAGTATTCAACTTGTGATATTCAACAAAGCACAATTCAAATAATTTATATTACACATCAAATGAATAGAGACTTCCCGTTTAATTTTACTATTGCTAATTTCAATAACATTACCATTAAACTGTGCATTTCATGGTGGCATAAAACGTATAAAACGTTAAAAAATCTATTAGAGTAAATTACAAAATTAAGTACTTTAAATTGTGCTATTTACACATTTTATACATAAAATACACAGAATTATAAAGTAAAAAGACATGACGTAACATATGTCACAATTTGAAAGTTCCTTGTTGAATTAATTTGTTTTACATTAAGTACAGCAGCTTCCAGTGCAGCTGTTGCTCGCGATTCTTCCTCTTTAACTTCAAGAAGAGTTTGTGTTCTTTCTGTTTCTTTTCGGAGGAAATTCAACTTTCTGTGTAATCTTCAATCTGCTTTTCAGTGAATGTGGTTACCAAAATCATACAAAATATTACACATAAGAATGTCAAAATAATAATTTATGAAGTACAATAATATGGAAAAGCTGTTTGATATATGATAGAATACAGTTTATTACAATTAATTATAAACATCATGCATGTGTATAAATACATACGAACATTTTCAAATAAAATGTTTGACATTTAGAATTTTTTTGAATATGTATAATATATAGAAATTAATATTATAGCAGAAAAATAAAATATCAATGAAACAAATTTGGAAAAAATCGAGCATAGCTCGATAAAAATATCAAGAATATTCGTGTATAACAGCGAATTTCTAGTATGTGAGGCCACTGGCATTTAGAATTGCATTGGTGTAAAATAGAAATTAGAACTTACTATAATATGAGAGGTTCTGAACAGTGAAATTCTCACTCTCAATTTTCACAGCCGGCGATGCACCACCACGACGAGATGTGAGATTCGACCTCGAAGATCTTCGAAAACCAACGGAAGTAGACGACGATCCATTTATTATAGTGGTTGCTGCGGTATCCGGAGGTTTGCTATTCGTCTCCATTGGAACCGTAAGATCCGCCGCAAATACACTGTGCATCTCTTCGAAGAACTCAAATTGATCCCCGGGATCATCCGCCTCGGAGACACTGTTAACAACAGCTTTGTATTGGCGGAGTAAACTTTTAAACTGGCCAATGAGAGCCGCACGATTTGTCTGGTAGCCGGCTGCGATCATTTCATCGAGTATCTTCATGTAGACTTTATTATTGCGAAACATGGGATTGCGTACCTCATCGTGGTACTTACGGCACAGTTCGATGAGATGCAGAGTCATCGTGCTGGACCAAGGAGCTTCGCCTTCTTCGGATTCTGAAACACACGAGGGACTAATAAGATTAAAAAGTACTCCTTTGTAAAAATCAAAAATTGTTTAGTTTGTAATATGGCTGTACCGAAAAAAAGTTCATTTAGCTAAAAGCATGTACTTTAAGAATATATAAATGGTTATTATAATATATTCTATAATATCGCAGTTTGATCACAAACAAAAAATTAGAAGTGAAATTTAACATATCATTGGTATTCAGTAACGGCGTTATTCCGTCGATAGGATTACACATATTCCAATCATTCTCTATGATTTTCAATATGGTTGTCATCTTTTTCTCCAAAGCCAATCACATACCCAGGAACACAAGAAGATTATCACGATCTCGACATAATTCCAGCATAGGTGAAATGTATAGATCACACAGATTGAAGTCTGAACATGTTTGCTAGCTACTTCAAGAGTTGGCATCAACATATGATCAACACCTTCTATGACATATATCCATGATCACTTGATTCTTGGTTTATATATTAATTGTTTTAGCAGTTTGTTGAACGGAATTTTTTTTGTATAGCTTAAAATAATATAGTTTATTAGACATATTTCGATAAACTACAATAGAATTTAAAAAAAGTAAGCCAGAAATAAAATAAAAACAGCATAATAGCTGAGTCAGCATTCAAAGTGCAAACTGCTGCATGAATCGACCAATCCTATACTACTATAATTGGGGTCCAAGACATTCAATTTTAAACGTTCTGCGCAAACTGCTACATAATCGACCCTTCCTGTACTACTAACAGGCACGGCGGAATCGGTCGGGCTGGTTGAGCATAGGCTCGACCAAAAATTGGTGAGAGAACAGTTTTTCACATAGATATACAAGTCTCGGACGGCTAGATACTACTTGTATTGTACGTTTATATCAGGGTGTATTATGTATTAATCTTCCCTATTTGTATCAGGAATATTGATCTAAATACAAGTAGATCTAAATTGATCTGGAAAGTGCTTACGCAAAGTGAAAACAAAAATAGAGAGAAGTCTACAGAATCACAATAAAATGGTTTCAAATTATATTCTACTTCTAGTCTTGTAACACAGTCTTCTAAGCTTGATTTTGTAGGTGGGATATAAGAGATGCGAATGTGGGATGAGAACCTTTGTTATTTATATTGCTCAATTTCTAACTTTATATTCGGAATGGGGTGTGCTCCATAAATGAAAGTCGGTAGAATTAAGTCAGCATGTTTCTTATTTAATCTGAGGATCGATGAGGCAATCATCGACACGTATCTATGGTGAAATCCCATAGCAACAATACCAATATTACTATTTACCATTAAAAATCCTAAGAGGTATATAGGTTATAACATTTAAACAGCTTTACAGAGTATTGTAACTAGTTTCACGCTGTATGTCTATTACAATTACCGAATTCATGGTAAGAATAGTAGTTACTAGAAGAAAGTCTGACATATATAAAAAAAGCCAAAAAAGCAACAACAAAAAATACACCGATTGCTCTTTCAATTAAAAATAAATGTGAAAAGAAAATGTAATAAAAGAAAATAACCAATTATTTTCCCAGTTTGTTCATAAAAGCTATTTTTCTGGTTTCAAAAAAGAATTTGTGATAAAATGTCTTTAAAATTACCAAATTTCATAATTTAAAGAATATACTATATATAAAAATTAAAAACACAATAGACACTCTTACGTTTTAATAAAGAAGCTGAGGAGGCCGCATCTGTCTCTGTTATGGATGTGTTCTCAAGATTATGCGGGAGAATACTGTGAATCTTATCGAAGAATTCGAAATGTCTCCTTTGTTCCGATAGGCTTTCAAATTTGGACAAGACAGTTCTGTACCGGTTGCGCAAATATTTCAATCGTGACATAACCGATAAAATGGCCACTTTGTATCCAGCCTCACACATCTCCCGTGTTATTATTCTGTTAATATGTGCACTGAATAAGGGGAAATATCGATACTTACCACGAACTTCAATCAATTTCAGAGTCATATCTTTGGTCCAATGATTAACCCTTGATTCTGAAATGTACGTAGTGAAATAAGATAATGATTATGTATGATCACATTAGATATAAAACTCCGAAATAGCGCCAAGTGAAATATAGTATTAAAATGAGCAAAATAATAATTTAGTAAGTTATAGGTTACATATAAGTCTGAATTGTTATACATTTTGTAAAATTCATTCAGTAAAAATTCTTCTATCAAAAATAAAAGATTATGAACACACAGGTAATACTTAAAAATGATTAAAAAATGATAAAAATTCTTAAAGCTAAACAAAACTTGAAGTATAGACTAGTTCTAAGTTTGTCAAAAATAATAAAGATATCTGAATAAATATAATTAATTAAAATAATTCATATTACACACCAAAAGAAGAGACTTGAATTGAATTTTTTTAATTATATTTTTTAAATTGAAGAGATTTAACTTTACGCTTCCTAAATATAAATAACATAAACTGTGCATTTAAACAATTTGGAAATACAATGAGCGTCGCATACATTATTAAAACAGCGACTATTTTCCACTATGAATAGGTTTTTTTAAATTCCGTAGTCAATCTTTGTGAATAAGAAACATGTTGTTCTGTTAATGCCCCATAGTTTGTGATTATTATAACATGATTATAATTTTAATATAATCTCATGTTCAGTTTAAAAAGTAATTAAAAAATGCCAAGCAAAGAATGTATCAGTAAACTTGTGATACATTAGAACACTTCTTCCAAATAATTAATCGATAAAAATAATGTAAAAATACATGTCTTACGTTGTTATAACATATTATGTTGCACTATACCCAAAACCGAAAAATGTATCCGCATTGATCAGTCATTAAAAAAATAATTGACAGATAACAAACTTCTAGCAATATATAAATCTGTATGAACTGTATTTCATTGATAATATTAACACACTAGTATAATAATTGTATATATTGCTTGTATTGTGAAGAATTAAGGTATACAATGAATTAAATAAGAACTGTATGCTACTGTACAACATGAAAATCATTAATTATATATATATAAATGTAAAGGTACCAAAATAAAGAACAATTTCACTAATTGTTAAATATCTTTCTCACTCAAAGAAGTTCTTAATAAAAGTAAATATGTAAGTTGAAGATGGTGTTTGATATCCAGACTTATTTGAGCATATACATTTACGACTAAATTGATCAAAATCATAAAAAATCCACAAACTACCAAATCTTGTGATTAGCAGCTTCAGACACACCATGTTATTAAAAACGAAAAGAGCATCACATAAGTAATAGAGATACAGTTTGCTCACTTAGTATGTTATCATCGGCATAGCGCAGGCATCGTTTTTTATATTTACAGCCTGCACACCACAACTCAGGGCAATATTTACCCAAGCGTCTGCGACACTTTCCCGGATTGGTTACAAAAGGAGGATAAGAATTGGAACCTTCCTGCTGCAAATCGCCTTTGTTAGTAGAAGACGAGTCTGCTTGGACAGTTGCATCGTTGTTGGCTTTACGATCGTCTGGGTTCTCGAGTAGATTACGAAGTGTGTTGAGCCGCGCTGGACAAATTGACGTCAGAAAATTATACAGCTTTTAAATTTTATGTGAGAATTTAGAAGAAAGTTAAATGTTAATTTAACTTTTATTAACGACTAATGTTAATAAAATGAAATATACATTTATTGACACATAATATATCAGCATAGTGTACATTTTACTTTAAAAAATGACAAATGTTAGTATACTACAATTTCATGTATAATAAATCATAGATTTGTTACCATTAGCTAATGGTTTTAAAGCTAGCAATTTTAATTAATAACATGATGGAATTTTTTTAATAGCCAACCAATCATTCTATCACTGTAACATGCCATCTAGATGAATGTTAATAATATAGTTAAAGAACAGTCTGCAATAGACTAACATATGCAATTTATTTATTAACCCTTTCTTTACGGGCGTATCATATGTTGTTACGCACATTTTATTACCTCTCAGTACGGGCGTAACAGCG
>JAUZND010049255.1:0-19751 GCA_034780555.1 Coelogynopora nodosa | reverse complement strand
ACCATCAGTGGTGCAACTTCTATCTCAACCCTCTGTCAATAGTAAAGTCAATCACTCAATTATCAAAGGAGGTAAACGCCTTAGGTGTAGGCAATGTAAGTCACAGACTATATTTATGAATGCACCATGTGCAAGATTTCACTTCATCCAAAGTGCTTTGCCAGATATCACAGGTAGACAGGGTCATTCCGTTTTTTAACAATTATGCACATATTTTTAGACATTATTGTACTTTCATACAGTATGCGTATAATTGATTGACTGACAGTTCATAATTGTTACTATTGTTACTAAAAGATATTTTATAACAATATATAAATGATACCATATTCCACTGACGTTGCGTTAACGCAACATTTTTTCCCGAAAAACCTGTAATAGATTTTGTTATGAATTTATGTATGTTTATGTATGTTTAATGTATGTATGTTTAACAAATATAAAAAACTTTATAAGAACTACAATATACAATATAATGTAATTAAAAAACATATTTTATAACAATATATAAATGATACCGTATTGCACTGACGTTGCATTAATGCAACATTTTTTTCCGAAAAACCTGTAATAGATGTTGTTATGAATTTTATGTAACACTTTCCATCTATGTATGTTTAACAAATATAAAAAGTTACAAAAATATTCTCATTAATTATGGGGTCGGCGGTAAATGGGTTAATGGTGGCTGCCATTAAAGCTAGAAAGAAACATCATCACAAGTTATTAAAACATCTGGCTACTAAAAGGAAGAATGTCTAGATGTGTAAAGAACTGTGTGAATTTCTCCACATTTCCTATATATTATACATGCATTTATATGAAATATAAGATACTCATAATGTGCACCATTATGGTAACAAAATAAAAGGTCCAAAAAATGTTTGCCCCTGCATGGCATGGCTGCAGATAGTACAGTGGGTGGGTATATTTTTGTAGTTTTTTAATAGCACCAAAATCATGCCTGATTATAAAACACTTATCTCTTTCATATTTCTAATACTGGATGGTAGGATTTTGTAAGGTAGTTTTTATATTAAAATGGTATCTTTTCACACATAATTAAAATTTCAGAGAATAATTACATAATAATACATTTTGCAAAATCCTCATGGTTTCCACATTGATCTTGTGATTTTTGCCTGGAGTCCACATGTGGAATTCACATGGTTTCCACAATACATGGATTGTATCTTTTCCACATGGATTTTTATAAGATCTTTGACAAGTGTATGCATGGCTCATTGGCACAATGTATTAGGGTGTAGTTGTATGAAAGTGTTACAGTAGAGATAGGCCAGCGATTGCGAATGATTGGTTGGAAAGAGTTTAGTTCTGAATTAGAAGGAGAGATGGCATGATAACTTGAAGTGTAGGAAGATCCATGAATTGAGGGATTCTGATGTATTTCTCATTGTAGAGAAGGGCAGTTATTGCCAACACTAGTAAATGTTTGAAGTAAAAGAAGATCACATTGTCCTTATCTTTCTTCATCAGATAATTGTTTCCATGAAAGATCCATGAATTGAGGGATTCTGATGTATTTCTGATTCTAGAGAAGGGCAGTTTTTGCAACACTAGTAAGTGTTTGAAGTAAAAGAAGATCACATTGTCCTTATCTTTCTACATCAGATAATTGTCTTCATTCACATCATTCTTTCTCTTCTCTTTCAAATTTCTTATCTTCCAAACATTGTTGTTCACAAAGCTGTTCTTGTCATTCTTACTCATTTCTAATCTTTTGAGCGTTTTTTATTGTGAAGATGTTCTTGCCGTTTTTTTTCTTCTCTTTTTATTTTGTTATCTTCCAAACATTGCTGTTTTTATCTTCTTAATCTTGTCTTTCTATTCTTCTATATTTCTTATCTGTTTGCATTTAGGATCACCATAAACTTTATTCTAAAAGTAGTTCTGGTTGGTAAATATTACTAGAAATTTTAAGAAAATTCTGAACATTAGGAGTTGCTATGGTATCAATATAACAACTATTATTTGAAACTTTTTTTTGAGACTAACTGAGAAAGACATAAGTCTGCAATAATTGGACTTGCATTTCCACCCATTAGGATAAATTCATGTTTATAATATTTGTTTATAAATAAAATACAAAACTTACATAGATCAAATTGAGTAAAAATCTAAATAGTTGGACTATTTTGAATGGGAAATCTTCAAAGACTTTATTCAATTTAATTACGGCAATGTATAACTGTTGGGGTATGATTGAACATTTTGAACAGTATTAATATTTTTTAAGAGGCAGGTTGGTATATAAATTCCTAGAATTCTAAATACTTGTCAATACTCTGATACACTGCATAAAGAAATAAGAAGCAAGATTAGTAGTTGTTGAATGACTCTTTACAAAAAAAATTAATATTTAACAATCTCATTAACAGTCTTATGAGATTTTTTATATTATTTTTTGGATAGACCAAGTTCTTTTTTGAGATTATTAATGTAAAACTGTTTACAAATAAAAGCACATTTAATAGAGACTTTGTCCACTGGAAGACACAACAATTTTCTGTCAATTTAATTTTTTGATTTTGCAAAGCCCAATATAACAAAACATTGTATTCAGTTGTAATTGTTATTGAGTTATTATAATTTATATATATATGATATATAATTTAAAGGTGATTAGTGGTTATCACAGGATGAAATATTCTTGATTATCTGGTGCTTCCAATTTTAGAATTTGAAAGAGTGTAAGAATTTAATTACGATGCATAAACATATTAAATTTCATTATTTAGTGGTTAATCAGGAAATTTGTATAAATTGACATTTGTCATTATTTTTTGCAAACTTTAAATAAATATATAATTGTTAAGAAAGTCTTATTTGTTCATTTATTTCAATTATGAATGACATCTGATATGTGATTATACAGATAACTATAATTGAATTAAGTACAAGCAAATTGCATGTTGTACTGATTAATTACTCATCTAAGATGGTTGTCCACTTTAACAATAGTATTTTAAAATTAAAATAGTTGGGAACATACAGGAATTTTATAAGTTATTTAAGTCACAAGCATAATTTTTTTGTTAAATTTTTTATCTTGATTATAATTATGTCTACAATATATTGGTTCATTAAAATATAACCATATACTATACATTTTCTTTTCTAATTTGAATGGACATTTTTTGTTTTTATTTGAATTTTTCTATGTATTACTGCTGTGTCAAACTATATTTTTTATAAGATTTAATGTTTCATATACATTAGTAATATACAAAATACAATTTGATTATTTTGACATCTATATTTAATAAATGATCGATAATTTTGGTATTTAAAAATGTTTATTGGTCTGAATATACATTATACAGTGTCTTTCATTCTTAAATTTAAAAAATCATATTAATGTATTGCTTTTTAAATCACTATGATTTATTATTTGTTTTAGATACATACATAAATTTAATGAACAACTTGACATTAATTGTAATATATTATTTTGAGAATCAACTGTTTAATTCTTTGATTTATTTATATTCATTTGTTTATATTATTTTATTAACAAAATAAAAACTATTTTCAGGTAATGTCTGCATCTACTCTTGTTAAATCTGCGTTTTTTCACATTAAAAGAAATTTTCAATCAATTCTGTGGCCATCTTTTGCTGGATATGTGATTTATTTCAACTTTTTCAAAGACAATGATAAAAAAAGTAAATGCTTTTTATTAGGTGTTTTATATACCATATTGGGTATTGTGATTTGATCCATATTGTGATCTTTTTTTCAGAAACAAATCTTGAAATGTCCAAAAAAGTTGTTGGTTCATAATGACAATATTCAATAACATTAATCATAGTTTAGCTTTCATATGTATAGTTTCTTAATTATGTATTTTTCAATATTTGAATAAAGTGCTACTTATTGATAATTAATTTTTCTATTTATAGACATATATTTAGTAAATTTTGTTTGGTATTCTGCATAATGGCTATGGTTAAGACTGCAAACAATTATTTTATCATTCATAAACTATAGAAACATTAACTAAAAATATATTCTTAAGCTTCACTTAGCAACTATTATAGCAGAAAAATGATGTTACAATATTTCCTAATGTGCATGTTTGATAAATTAACTTTTTCTGCCTTTAATTTCGATATTTTATGGTCTCCATTTAGTTTAGTAATATAATTAAGGACAAACCAAAAAAATTGTACACTCAATGGCAAATCTATTTGCCATGAGTTTTAATATAAAAATATTTTAAAAGGGAAAATATTATAATCATCTAGTAATTGGTTTGAATATATCAATATAAAACTTTATATGCTGCAGCCATTTATTTTAGTAACTGATTTATGGCAGTCAAATAGATATTAATATTCATGAAAATCCTTGTCAAAAAGCTAGTCAGTTATCTGTATAATTTTAAGAGATTGTATTTCAATATTTGCATAATAGGCAAAACTAGTTTAATTTTTTGAGCCATGTAGTTAAGGTTTTAATTGTACATCTAATATCCATAGTTCTATAACTCCTAGGTGATTGATACATACACATAGTTTAATCTTTTAAAAATAATTATATTAGTTTTCTCATATGATAAGACTCAACAAATCCATTGATATAATGTTTTGTTAATGTACTGTTGACTGCTTTAACACACAATGAATAGCATTCTGAATAGTGTTTGGTTACAGTAGATGATTCCTATTTTTATATTTAATATGATATATTTAATCTTAACGTTTGTTGCCAATTTTATACTATAATATATTCTTTACAATGCTATACAATTTCTTTAGTAATTTAAAGGGAAGTGTCTCATCATTAATTTATTGAAATTTTTATATATATTACTTCTGTGTCAAACACACTATTTTTTATAATATTTAATATTTCATACGCATTAATAATATAAAACATACCATTTTATTATTTTAACATCTGTGTTAGATATTAATAATAATCTTGGTACATTGTATATAAAAATGTGTATTGGTCTGTATATACATTAGTGGCTTTCATTTTTAGATTAAAAAATAATATAATAGTGTATTTCATTTTTAATAACTATAATTAATTTTTTATTGAAGATACAGACATAAATTTAATAAACAACTTGACATTAGCTGTTTAATTCTTCGATTTATTTATTTACAGTATTCATTTTGTTTATAATAGTTTAACAAAATAATAACTATTTTCAGGTAATGTCCGCATCTACTCTTATTAAATCTGCATTTTTTCACATTAAAAGAAATGTTGCATCAGTATTCTGGCCATCTTTTGTTGCATATGTGATTTATTACGACTTATCAAAGACATGGAGAGAAAAAGTAAATGCATTTTATTTGGGTATTTTTTATATATTGGGTATCATGATTTGATCCGTCTTTGATCTCTTTTTCAGAAACAAAAGCTTGAAATGTCTGAAGAAGCTGTTGGTTCATAATGACAATATTCAATAACATCAATAGAAGATTAACTGTTCATATGTAGAGATTTTTAATTATGTATTTTTCAATATTTGAATAAAGTGCTATTTATTGATAATTAACTTTTCTATTTATGGACATATATTTATTATAATATTTGTTTGATATTCTCCATAATGGCTAAAGTTAGGACTGCAAACAATTATATATTCATTCATACACTATAGAAACATAAAATTAAAAAAATACTTACAATTAAAAGCTTGGTGGCTATTGTAGCAGAATAAATGTGTTCAAATATTTCAGAACACAGCTACTTATGGTTTCCATTTCATTAATTAATATAATTAATGATATACTTATTCCTGCACACTCAATGGCAAATAATCTATTTTGCATGAGCTACAATATGAAAAAAAACTTATTTCAAAAAGGGAAAATATAATAATTATCTAGTAATTGATTTGATTATATAAATATAAAACTTTATATTCTGCATCTATATATTCTACAAACTATTTTATGGCAATCAAATATAAGCTATTATTAGTGATGAGATAATTTTAAGAGATTATATTTCAATATTTGCATAATAGGCAAGATAAGTTTAATTTCTTGAGACATATAGTTAAGATTTTTATTGTACGTCTAATATCCATAATTCTATAAGTCCTGGGTGATTGATAAATACAAATAGTTTAATCATGAAAATTAGATATAAAAACAAATACATTGATATATTGCTGACTTTGTAGATACAATTGTGTGAAAACAGCTATGGTTTCCATTTAGTTTTGTAATATATTAATAAAATTCATATTTTACTTGAGTGACACTTTCTCTTGAATGATTCACTGCAGATGATTGCAATTATTAATATTTATTATGAAATATTAAATGCTACCAATATTATACCATAATATTGTTAACAATGTGTATAATATAACAACATATTAATATGACGTATTGTTTTATCATATTACCATATTTTAATCTAATATGTATAATTTTTTTCGTTTAAGACAATTATCAATGGCGACGTCTTTAACCTCTAGAAGTAAGCGTGAAGGTATGACTGATGATTTGAAAAATATTGAATTTGAAACATCAGAAGACATTGATGTTACTCCAACATTTGATGGCCTTGGTTTAAAGGAAGAATTGCTTCGTGGCGTTTATGCTTATGGTAATGTTTCTATTAATATACGCTCATTTGGTTTATATTGCATTTTATTAATATCTTATTAATATATATAGGTTATTATTAAGATATTATAGAGATAAAATTATTGATTTCTATTTACTTTGTTTTTAGGATTTGAAAAGCCTTCTGCAATTCAACAGCGTGCCATTAAACAAATTGTAAAAGGTCGTGATGTTATCGCACAGTAAGTTATTTTGAAGTAATTTTTATAGATCATTTTTCATTACAGTTTTAGAATAATCGAATTTTATCATTTTCAAATCAAAGTTATTTTACATTATATTTGATATAATTTTGATATTACTACCTAATAGTATATAATTAATATTGTTTTATTGGTGCATTACTATTATACTATGAAGTTTCTGAAATTATTACCAAAAAAATAGGTTATACATGTCGTATAGGACGCATTTATAATGTTTGGATATTTGCAATATTCATTATAATATTGTTTTCTGCTTTTATTTGATATTTTTTCTTCTGTGCTTACTTCTCTTGCTTTACGCCATTATCTAATTGCTGATAAATAAATGGATCAAATTTTTAACATCATTGTTAAACATTTTTGATATTTACTGGTAATTATGCATTAATTTATCTTCGATTAGGAGGTTTACGTAAGGTTCGAATTTACCTCTATAAATATAAAGTTCATTATACTTATAATAATAACCTTTTCGTTATTTATTTAGACAGCATTTTAGACAGGTTTTTCACTTTATAATTATTTACTGGTAATTTAAACTGAAAAATAATGACAAAATTTTAATAATTAACTTCATGATACTTCATTTTTACATCATCTTCGTAAGTGAAAAATAACCAAAATGTATATTTAAAAAAAATCAGATTGATACATATAAAATATTTTTTAAATATCAGATGATTCTGTTAATATTGTACTTGCATATCAATACTGAAATACTTTAAATATAATTTTTTATTATCACTCTTTTCAATGAACATATATATTATCGATCGTTTTAATTAAAAATATGTTTATAGAGTATTTGTAATTTAGTATTGATGTATTAACCCTTATACTTATTCAAATATACATACAATTTTGTTGCAAATAAAAATATCTTTTGTTTCAGTTTACTAATAAAATAATATTTTGGAATATATCGATTTATGTGAAAATTACATAACTGTGTATTATGGAATATCTTAATGCAATACTCAATCGATACAAAACATATTATTTCATTTTGTAAACAACCGGAACAAAAGATAGTTTGATTTGTAAGAAAATGTTACAAAACATTATATATTTAAAACGTTAAAATCAACAGTGTGTATAAATACGTTCATTAAAAACTTTCAAATTGAAACATGTTAGCTATCTTTAATTTATAATTTAAATGTGTAAGATTGGTGGCATACTATATTTATTTTGATATTTTTGTTTTTCTATTTAATTATGATTTCTAAAATTATTTACTAATAGAAAACTTTACCAAATGAAGGAATCCTCTTGACTTTTACCATTGTAAAATTATTACATAACATTTAATTTCACACGCTTTCATTAGATCATTTAACACATGCGTAGTAATAATTTGTAACATTAAAATCGAATCCAATTTATCAAGCCTATGATTTTATTTTAAATTGACAGATCCCAATCGGGTACTGGAAAGACAGCTACATTCTCTATCTCTGTGCTGCAAATGTTGGACATAACGATCCGTGAGACCCAGGCTCTCATCCTGTCCCCGACTCGTGAATTGGCCCAACAAATTCAGAAAGTGATCCTGGCTCTAGGGGACTACATGAATGTCCAGTGTCATGCTTGCTATGGGGGCACCAACATCGGTGAAGACATCAGGAAGTTGGATTACGGACAGCATGTTGTCTCCGGAACACCTGGACGAGTATTCGGTATATAAGAGTGGGCTTTTTTGTCCCCAATATGTTTTAAGAGAACTATAACAACAATAAGATTTTTTTAAATTACCTAAATAACTTACAACGGTTTTATTTTATTGATTATCTATTTATGGCGGCATTTTAATAACATTCTAATAACAATATTATAATTAAAATAGAAATTTAGACCAATATTTAATTATCAGTTGGCCAATTGACAATGTATTTAAATCGTAAATATTGATGATGCTACTTTGCACTACCCGTCTAACTTTTTTGCAGATATATTTTGATATATTGAAAGATGTGACGAATAATTGTCCAAGTCGATGATATGTTATGCGCAAGAATAATCTATTTCTAGAAGTATTATCCTTGGAGCTATTGATCGTGTGTTTAAGTTCTTCTTAATATACATTTCTACTTTTTATAGGTTTTCTCTTCTTTGATGAATACTACTCTGCAATTTGTAATTTTGATGATAAGGGACATAATTATCATTTTTATTTTGAGAAATAATTTTTAGCAATTTATTAGATTTAAAATAATCAGATATTTCTTTTTTGTTCACATATTTGAGTTTTTCAGCTATTGAAATGTCTTGCTTGTCAGTACATAATTTACAATATAATATGATTGATTTTTCCATTTTTAAATATTATATGTATAATTTTTATTTGTGTTTTAATTTAAATAATATAATTATATATATTTAAATAGTTAAAAATCGGAATATTTTGGTCGAATTTCCTATAATATACAATCGTTACATGATATATTAACTTTTATGACATAACATAATTTTTAGTTTCACAAAAATGATCGACAACAAATTTATTTAAATTAATTATCGGTTCACTGATTAACAATGTATTTATATTACAAATATTGATGATTCCATAATATACTACCCGTATAAATATATTTGATATATTGAAAGGTATGACGAATAATTGTCAATTTGGATATGTTATACGGAAGAAAAATCTATTTTTAGAAGTGTTTTCATTTTAAGAGGAATTGATTAAGTACAGAAATGTTTAATTTTTAACTCTTCAATATCGGTCAAAATATGTTCTTACTTAATGCAAATTTTGTTAACTATGTTGCTATACTAATAATTTGCTGTCACTAAGTCTGTACTATTATAAAATAAATGCGCTTGGTGTAATTGTTTTGTACACAATCGGTGCATTGCAAGTGATTCTAGTAATGTAATTATAATTAGTGTGTGTGCGTCAAAATAATTAAAATAATATTTTCTATTTTGTTTAAGTATAGTTTAAATTAATAACTTTAAAAAATATGTTTAAACATTGACTTATTTTTTCGGTATTATAACCTTAACAATTAAATATTGTACGTATTCGTGATTAAATGTTTTTTCTAGGATTTCTTTGTGCCAGGCGAGGCGTTAACTAGTCTAAAGTTTTAAAAAACTAATTTACTCAATATTTTGGTATATATGTTACAAACTAAGCTTTACACTGGTTTATCAACATGAATTAGTATTTCCAAAAATGTAATCAGTAAAATTAAGCTAAATGATCTTAAATTGTTTAAATCGCCTAAAAATTAGTTAGGTAGTATTAATTTGTTTCTGAAATTGACTGTCCCAAACGTGTACATTTTCTATCCATATACTGTATATGTATTTATAACTATTTGCCTGTTTTAGTTAAGTTGTAAATTAGTTAAAGGTTATACAGAAACCACATACAAAAATTAATTTTGTTCAATGAGATGGGGTTAAAAACAGAATTCATTTATAGAGGTTACATTGGGGTCTGTAAATAACTCTTAGGAATACAATTAACATTTTGTTATGCTCTTATTTTATTTTATCAACGAGTAAAATGTAGAAATAATTTCTTGAAAATAACAGGAGCAGTCAATTTAATCATTTTTAATTTAGACGTGTCAAAATGATTGTTTAGAATGATAAAAATCACGTTTGTGAATCACGGCTTATGAATAAAGTCAACTTTTTATTCTTTAACGTTAAAACCAGGAAAATATCATCTGTCGACTGTAAAATATCAATAGACATTTAGTTTACTAAAACTATATAAAATGCTATAATCGGGTCGTTACCGTTTGATTGAAAGCGTCAACATTGATTACGTTATTTTTAATTATTAATCAACAATTCGACGCAAATCAGGATAATTTTTTCTACTAATTGACAGACATGATTCGACGTCGGTCGCTGCGTACTCGTGCTATTAAACTATTGATACTGGACGAGTCTGATGAAATGTTGGACAAAGGCTTCAAGGAGCAGATCTACGACGTCTATCGCTACCTCCCACCCGGAACACAAGTAGTTCTCGTCTCGGCAACTCTGCCGCACGATATCCTCGAACTTACTTACAAGTTTATGACCAATCCTGTTAGAATTCTGCTCAAGCGGTTAGTATAATTATTGTTAAAATGTATCAGATATGCATTAAAAGTATACGAGGCTAAAATTTTCTTCTATGCCACTATTTTTACATTATTTACTTTAGCTGTATTTTACCGTAAGCTGCTGTATGATAGATTAAATTAATGGTAACCGGTGTAGATGTCACACATAAAACGATAGTATAGACTTGTATTTCTATAATCTATTTAAACCTTTAATACGCTTCATTTTTATTATAAAGCAACATATAATCATTAAAAATATAGTAAGTAAAGATTAAGATGTAATGTATTAGGATTAAAGTAAATGTAATTAATCATATATTTTATTATGTAAAAACTGAATATTGACTTTAAATTATTTTATGTTGTGTAATGATATAATTATTATTGTTTTTAATGTTATGAACTGTAGTCTATATCAAGATAGTTTAATTTAACACTAGCTTAAAATATAGAGTGGTTGAATTTTATCCCTATCAGATTAATGTATAATGTAAAAAATGCATATGTATTGATTTAGCACTGCACATTGTTTACACCACTTTGGTCTCCCTTTAGTGATGAGTTGACTCTGGAAGGCATCAAACAGTTCTTCGTGGCGGTGGAACGCGAGGAGTGGAAGTTCGACACGCTATGTGACCTCTACGACACCCTGACCGTCACCCAGGCGGTGATCTTCTGCAACACGCGGCGCAAGGTCGAGTGGCTGACGGAGAAGATGCGCGAGAACAACTTCACCGTGTCCTCTATCCATGGTCAGATGGTGCAGAGTGAGCGGGACGCCCTGGTCAAGGACTTCAGAGCGGGGACCAGGTGAGTTGGCCCGATTCTTGGAACTCTTCCACGCTCTGTTTCGAAATTGTTTTCTCATACTCGAATATATTAACAATATCTTGAAGCCTTGAAAGCAAGTAACTTTTTATAATAATAATTATTATTCAAGTTTTGCATCATGAAAAAATATATTACATTATGAAGACTTTGGTAAATTATATTTTCTAATATAATTATTACTTAGTAAAAAAATCGTGGTCGTTCTAAAATAACATTCCAGTTCAGCATTTATTTATTATTATGAAATGTCCTGGAAAATAGTATTATTTTTATTCAAGTAAAAGTTATCCCTAACCCTAGTATTTATCACTATGTACTAAAACAAAACAGGCAAAATGTAAATATAATATGAACTACTGATATTTTATCCTTATTCTATGATTTTTGTAAACCATATTTTTCGTGTGTTTGTCTTAGTTTTGTATGATTTGTATGAATTTAGGTAAAATCTAATACGTTAATTCATGAAATTATTAGTTTTATATGTTTTAGAGAAGTTTTGATAAAGTCTTCGCGTTTTTTATATCACTGGGAACCCTGTTTTTTGTAAGAAGTTGATTTGCGTTTCGTTGATAGAGTTCCGATCAAAATTAGAATCCAATATTTCACGTTGAAGAAACTCAATTTACCATTATTAAAATTTTTTATTTTATTTATCTAATAATTTTAATATATTTTTATTTTTAAAATGCTAATTTAATAAATTATTGTTAGTTGAGGTAATTCCTAATGTTTTAAGGCTGTAGTAATAATTTATAACCTTTTAAGAGAAATTTTTATCAAGACAGATGTGTTATTGGTAAATTGTTTCTGTCACAAATAATTAAATTTTATTTACCGCGTGTTGTGTTGAAAAAATATAATGATAGTTGTTTACAATATTGTCATGCAAATTTCAATGGAAATTGATTATGTCAAGTTAATTATATCCTAATACAAAGTTAGAAGTAATATGCAGTGGTCATTTTTTTATGCCTATACTATTTGTGCATGTTTTATGCCCGATTAATTAATATAATTAAGTACACGTTAGATTAACCATATTACTCGATTAACTATTTGTGGAAACTATTTGAATTTGCATAATTTCCTTCTCAAAATTTTCCCTTATAAATATGAAACCTATCGTAAAAGTGGTTTAAACTAGGAATTGCGTTTACTATGGTTATATCATATTATAGTTAGGTGTTAGTAGGAAGTTTTTGTGCTACTATAGTTTAGTGAAAATATCGATTATGTACAATCGGTGTCAACTTCGTCTGATATGGTGAATATTGATCCAAACACTGATGAATAGTTTTTCGTATATGTTGTATACATTCGTACATCTATCATATTAAAATTCAATCTTTTTAAAACTAATTTTAAATCGAGCGTATAACAAATTGTCTCTCTTAGTGCAACCTGCAAAATGTATTTGTTATTGAAATATTATTTTGTAACATTTTTTTAGCACCAATTATTTTAATTTCTGGGGGACATACATAATTTTAAAAGTAACAAACCGTCACATTGACGTAACATTTGATTTAAATATAATTCTTGACTTCCGCAATCTAACATTTCATTAACTATATTATGCTGCTTCTGTACATTAGTCGAAAGTTTAGCGACCCTCCATATGTTAATTTGGAATTTTATAGAAATTAAAATTTTATTAATGAAGTGACTCTTCTTATTAACTTAAGATGAAGCCAATCATATATATTTTATTTAATTAGTATATATTATACGTTTATAATGACATGCAAAAGTTAATCCAAATATGAGCTAATATTGTGTAAGAGACTTCCATAGTTAAAAATGTATTGAATACAATAAAATTAGGAAGATGAGTCAGATGATTGTGATGTCAAACTGATTTGGGAAATTAAACATTAGTACTTTTACCATGGATGAGTTGACCAATTCACATTAGTCTAGTACTGTTAGTCTGCTGTTTTTCTATTTTGGAAGTGAAATGCCGAAACTGTTTTTTTGGTAGCGTTGTGTCGGAAGAATAACGATTTTTGGATTCACCAAAACAATACTTGTGACCTCATTTTTTTAGAAGAAAACTATGTAATTATTATCACTATGTAAAGTAACTTGCAAAAATTGTTTCATGAATATCAATGAAAATATAAATAAAACCACAATTATATAACTTATGGGAAAAAAATAATATAAAATTAATATAAATGAAATATATTTCTTTCTTAATTAATTGTTTTGTGGGATTTTACTTATTATTTTACTCTAGCGAATTGGTTACCGAATTATATTACCCTCTTATCTATCTACCTTGTTCAGGGTACCCACAAGTCCTCTTATTGTCTTGAATAGTCCTTATTTTGAGAGTTGTCCTTAAAAACGTCCTGATTAGTACTAATTTAAAGATACTGCCATTATAATCTATAAATGTCCTAATACGTCTTTAATTTCAAGCATTTTATTCAACAAAAGAAAGAGAAACTGAAGAAAGAATCAGATAATCGGAAAAGAAAGGCAGCTGAACAACAAGAAATTGAGGATTTGAAGTCAAAGAAACAGAAGCTCATGTCAGACCATAAACTCCTGGAAGCAAAACTTGATAAACTGATAAATACTGCAAGTGATGTGAAAACCTCAAAAAACATTGGTTTAGAGATTATTAAGGCAATTCGAGAGGCAGTCAAGGTAAAGAAACATTAACTGAAAGAGTCAGATACCAATTTAAATTGGCCTCACAGAAATGACCATAGCTAACAGTGTAAATACATTACATATGAATAATCCCGCTTACACTTGTACATATATGCCATATTACACACATACACGTTTTGTATTATCATTACGTAATACCTACGGTAATAACATTACTATTATTATCAATTTTGTAATCCAGACGTTTTAAACATTATACTGTGTGTTGTTTTTGTAAGAATAAAAACGTATTTTATTATACGATTTCATTGAAAAATGCTTATTTTTGAGCTGGGGTCCTTAAAGGCCGTTTTGGAATAGCTGTGGGTACCCTTTTGTAATTTTACATAATATTAAAATGTGTAGCATTGGAATTTAATTTTTTGTAACCACACATACAGTTCAATTAATAGAAGACGTTCGAAAATTAGTGATTGCCATATACATTATATAATAACAGAAAAACTCGAATGAAAACATATATATTAAAACATTATTTAAAATTAAGTTTGGAAACAGATATCATTAAACATCAATTTCTGTTGATTATTATATTGTTTGAAAAATACACTATTTCATTTAATCTATTATAAATACATTTAAAGACTAAACATAACAAACAAATGGAATTATTTATACTTACAATTTTGTTTGTATTACTTAATATGCGTGTAGAGGAAATAATTATTAAATCTTTATACTAATATTATAATTCTTTTTGGTTAATGTTTGAAATAAAGACTAATAATGCAGTATTATTATGAAAAATCTCTTAAGACTCTTGAAGTGTTTTTATCACGATATATGCCTTTGATGAATTTTATACATCTATGATGTTTGTATAATCCATTGCATTTTCATAAGTTTTCCATTCTTTTGTCTCTGCTGCTTTTTATTTTGTATATCTATAAGTTCACTGATGTATTAATTGTCAGTTCTTTTTATCTCATTTAAAATTTATGAAAGCATAGGCTAATATAGCTAATATTTGAATACTGGATTAACTATAGCCTATAAAAATTATATGAAAATGTTTCAATTTTGTAAAACAATGCTATTATATTTCAATAATGATTTCTCAAAAATAGCGCTAGCCTTCCTTTTGTTCATTTTACTATTTGGTTTTTAAATCGACTAATGTGTCTCCTACTGTGTCGTTTTAGGATCTTTAGGTTTTTTAGTTTTAACTTAAGGCAAAATAGTTGTATATTATTTGAAAGTTGTTTTTAATTATAAAATACGAATTTTTAGCGAGTTAATTAAAAACATTACAATCTAGATACAATACATAATCCGCAAAATGAAATAACTTACTTCAAACGTAGTTTATTTTTTGTCGACTTATTTCAGTTGAATTGAATTCCCTCATATTATAATATCGATGCACAGCATTGCATAGCATTGTATAATGTGGTATATTAACTATTTACCGTATATAAACGCCGCGACGTTTATTAGACAAGCATTTATTTTAGTGCGGGGGTTAATAAATTGTTTAAGTTATTAATAATTAGTTGCCAGAATAAAAACACCTACACACAATGTAGTATAATATTTTCCTTATTGCATTATATTATTAGCGTTAATTAATATCGCTGTTTGTACTGTATGTCTGTTTGTCTACATAGATAGCCTGTGTTCTCATAGAAGAAGGTAGAAATTGACATTTAGTGCCTAATTAACATGTAATACTTTATGATTAATACCATTATTACGATTTTATGAATAAATTGATTGGATTAAATATTTAAATTTTTTTAATATGTTAATTTCCTGCGGCGTTTATTCGAGGGCGGCGTTTATTCGAAGAAATACGGTATTATTAAAATTTGGCTTAGGTAGACAGAGTAGATTATAGATCTGATTCAAAAGTTGTTATGAGATAATTTTCTCACTGGAACGTTTCAACAGTTGTAAGTAATTATACCATAACCATGTCTATCCTGAAGTTCATTTCGGGGATCTGTAAATTCTGAATGATATCGACTTTTATTATTTGAACATCATCGCGCAATTATAACTAAAATTTCACTGTAGCAGATGATTATACAGAACGTCCACATAAGACCTTACATTACTCATGACATGATTCGTTAATGGTCTGACGTTATTAGGTCTCCCCAAGCATGTACCAACCCTACTTACCCTCTACCAATCTGGTGGGTTCTTGCCACCTCTTCGGGAAATACGAATGATAACTAAGCATACGAATGATATGTAAGCATCGTATAACCTCTGTATTGTATTATGTAAACAAAAATGGTATAACTGGTTATTATGGACATACCTATTTAAAATGTCTCCAACATAATGACATGTCACCAACATAATACTTATCACATGGTATGTCAAGGAAACGATATACATGTGTATGAATAATTTATAAATAACTGATTTGGATTTTATCATCTATTGTGAAAAATATAATAAAGGCTTCTAAAATAGCAGACTAGCAAACTGGACTAAAATGACCCATCTTGAGAATAAATTGCAGCTTTAATTTTTGACTGAAAGATTACTTAGCAGGAGAAAGGCTTCTTTCAGATAATCTAAATGTAAATTAAAATAGTGATTTATCTTGTCACATTATGCAATCTCATCATTTTTATAACTTTAGACTTCTATCTTTGTAATAATTTGATGTGATGGTTTTACTGTTTACAATTATAGCAATATGGTAGACTCTGTTTAAAATGGCGAGATTGTTATTGGTTAATGTGAGGCTCTAACGTACTCTCAGACTAAAATTATAATGTTTGTTTTTATGTTATATATTTAAATATGTGAAATATTGAAATATATAATATACAATATACCTCTCTATCTCTCTGTATATACCTTAGTTAAATCTTATGTTTTTAATATTATTGAATTATTAAACTTTTCACCAATTTTATTATTTGTTATGACTATATTATAATTATGTTCTAAAATATTGAAAGGTGAATTCGAATGTCATCATGGATACATCTTTTAAATTCCAAAATACCTTTTTTTTTAATGTAGCCACTGTAATGTATTGATAATTATCAACAGACTATGTAACTTTCATCCTGGATAATTGGGTGGTCATTATTTTGTTTTCGATTAATGTCTCAAAAAATATATGTTTGAGTTATCCAAGGGATTTGGCTGTTTGGTATATTGCTTTTTGAAATCCACTGTTATTTTGTGTATTTTTAGTTTGTGATAACTCTTTATAATAAAAGAAGCTTCGCTATATATTTTTATGTTTCCTTTATCAATTCATAAGGCACCAATGACACACATAATGTTATCTTACTTTCTATTTCATTAATTCAGTTTGGTATACATACTAACTATCAACTATTTGGTATCAACTAACTATTTTCTCCTCATGCACACTGAGTTAATTGAATATATTTGTCACATGCGAATTGGGACAATAAATAGCATATTACGATGTAAAGTGTGCCCCTTATGGTTGCCCCATGTTTTAATAACATAATTCGCATGAAGTCTAACATTTCGATTAGTAAATAAACGGCATTGTATATTATATTTTCTTACTAATACTTATCAGAGCTTGTTGGTAAATATTTATTTGGGTCTGTTTTGTTTGACTGCCTATAGTGAAACGAAATCAATATGGTTACTGCTATTAAAACAGAAAGTATCCTTCAGTAAAGAAATTAAAACCTTTACTTAGTCTCCTCGTCCGGTTTGCTAAGTCCTGTCAGTATTGTTTATTTTAGCGAAAGACTGCCAGTTACTCCACTGCAGAATAGATGTCATGTAATTAAAGCAATACTTTCTCTTGTCTAATACCTAAACGTTAACATCGAATTTTTCATTATGAAAAATTACCAACATGAGTGGTCTGATTGCTGTGATTATTATTTGAGTCTTTTTAGTGTATCACTCAGAGAATTACGTAATTTATTTATAGGTTACACACTGTCTTGTGGAATATAATAATTACTAAATAATATTTTAATTAATTATTAATAAATTTAAACAGTTTATTTTCACAAAAAATACGTATTGCTTACAACGGGTATGTGTAGAGATATCTAATTCTAAAACGTCTCCTAAATTCTAGTTAATATTCTAGTAAATTCTACTTAATTAATTTTAGTTCTCATTAAGCACGATGTTACGTATCATGTTTTGATGTTCTACATAATTTACAGCGCCTATTTGCATTGAAATGTGCATTTCGGCTAGGGTCGTCCCCAGAAAAAGTTTAATAATTTCATCATCAGTTTTGTCGCGTCGCGTTGCGCTCAGTGTAAACAAGCTTGTTGAAAAGCTCATCAACACTATCTCGGTTAATTTTTCATGATTTTTTTCGAATAAAACTAAACTGTACTTAATTGTTGCATTTTACCCATAATTAGTTATATTTCGTCAATACATTATCTATAATTACTTTTATATTTTCCTTTGTTAGTGTTCATTTATTGTTTAGATATATAATATATCTACTGATTATAGCATTTCTTAAATTTTATTAACCTAATGAGTATAGGAAATACAGGACAATTTTTACCGGAAATTGTATTTTTACACAATAATTTTCCCATTTTTCTGTAATTGAGGTTATCTCTATGTTTGTGTAAATATTTCGCAGAAGCTTGTTAACAATATTTAGATTAAATGTATCCGGTTCGTTTATGTTATCTTGAATAAATTATTGTATATTAACTAATTGTTGATGATGTATATGACTTTTTCAAATTTTTATATGAAAAATCGAAAAACTTTTTATTCTATTTTGACAAACTTTGAAAATATTATTCTATATTTCTCATTTAGAATAAAAGTGTGAAATTAATTAACTATATTAATCACTATATAAGTGAAACTATATTAACCCTACTTTAGTCGTTGGTTGCCTAGGGTCTACTTCGATTATGAAATGTTGAAGTTACGAGCATATAACACAACACAACTTATTACACTGAGTTTACTGAGTCAGACAAAGTAAATTTTCAACATCTTCCTTTCCTGAAAATGTTCATAATTACTTCCTGGGATCAATGAAACTTTGTACGAAAATTATCTGAATTAACGAAAAGTAAACAAAAACACAATAACACCAACCACGTCTTGTGCATTTACATACAATGAACTAATTGTTGTAGTCATGATATATAACACGTATTTATAATATCACTAAGACTATCCATTTAAGATGACTTGACTATACTAAACTATAGATAATTGTGGAAAAAGTGAAATATACACGAATACTATTGTTAGGTCTGCTAGCTTGGTTGTTGTTGTTGTTGTTGTTGTTGACTGCGACATTGGAATCACGCCTTGGTGAGGCGTGCGTATTCCTCCACAGCCTCTGTGGACTCATAGAAACTGGATAAGGGGGGATC
>JAUZND010049244.1:0-13980 GCA_034780555.1 Coelogynopora nodosa | reverse complement strand
TTATAAGTGCAATATACTACTTTATAAGTGCAATATACTACTTTATAAGTGCAATATACTACTTTATAAGTGCAATACTCTACTTTATAAGTGCAATATACTACTTTATAAGTGCAATACACTACGTGTCACACTCTAGCCAACTAGTGGGCCACAATGGTATCGATCGGGGATGACTCACAGACTTGTTGACCTGATATGCTGTCCTGATTTCGGGGTAGGTCGCGCCCCCCAGCAGACAGATGATGAGTCGAGGGCCCGAGTGTGGCATGGAGGGACTGGACTTGTTGCTGGAGAGGCCGGAGCCAGAGTTGCCGGTATTGGGGGAGGGCACCTTATGGGGGGGGGGGGGGGGGGTCATTGTGTCCCTAATAATCCAGGAAGCGATGAGATAAAGCACTGATTTCATTGGACAATTTACTTATAGTGGAGTGAGAAATGATTTTCAATGGACAATAAGCTTGAAGAAGTTAAAAATAGCCATAGCAATTGATGTCTCAAAAATGATACAATTCATATTTTATACTACACCAACACATTAGTCAATTGTCAACCATTTTGTGTGAGTCACAATTAATTAAATTATCTTTTTGCGTTTTCAGAAAATGAAATATAATTAACAGAATACTAAATTAAAAATATATATTTTGGAATCAGAAAAAATATTAATTTAATATTTGCAAAAAAAATCAACAGCTAGTTACAACATGAAAAACATCTCAACAATTTCAACAAATTTTTTATAACAATTTCATTTTATACATATTATGCTAAAGTCAAGAAAAATGTGTTTTAATCACTGCCACTGAAACCTCAATTGAATGTATAAATAAATATAATACAAATAGCGTAAAACATGTATAAATTATGATCATACAAGACACTTGATTAACTGAACAATATCACATTAAAAAAATATCTATAATATACAACAAAATATAAATTAATGAGTGAATAAAGTGCAGCAACACACTCTAGACACGGTAAACTGTGCAACACACTCTAGACACGGTAAACTGTGCAACACACTCTAGACACGGTAAATTGTGTAACACACTCTAGACACAGTAAACTGTGCAACACACTCTAGACACGGTAAACTGCACAACACACTCTAGACACGGTAAATTGTGCAACACACTCTAGACACGGTAAACTTTGCAACACACTCTAGACCCACCTGGGACTGCCAGTTGCTCTGGAAACGAGCCGATGTTGACGGCTTCTTCTGCCTCCCGTTGATAGACGTCGCCAAGTGGTTGTTGTTGACGCCGCCGCCGAGAGGGGGGATGGAGGTGGCTGTGGGGAAAGCGCGAGCGTCCAGTTTGTCTGTGATCAACTCCTTGAAAAGGATAAAGAAGTGAACGAAAATAGAGATTTTGGACCTATTGATAGGTGGGTGATTAGGTTAATGAAAAGAGTCACGTTTTGTGTCATAAGCTGTGACCCATAATCATGTTTTAAGAGAATACAATGTAAGTAATTATGAGTCATAGCTTTTGACTAGAAACGTCGTCTACATAATAATATGCTTTAATAAATTGAATCAATTGTTAAATTCGAGTTGTTTTTCCTTCATGCATTACGTTTTTTGTCATCAATAAACTCATAAAAATAGAAGAAAGTGGCAATAAAAATGTTGCTTTAAATTTTATCTAAAGTTTTATATCAAGTTACGTATTGTCTGTTCTGTGTTGTCTGTTTCTGTTTTGAATTAAATAAAGATTTACCAGAAATAACTTTGGCTGGTTTGACTGAAATTAATTTTGTAGACAAAATTATTCTGCGAACAATTTGAAGAGTACAATATTTTATATCATACATACTACTGATACGCTATCTAAAGGTCTATACCAGCCAAGCGCGACGCGATGCAACGCCAAAAAAACTAAATTTTAATTATTCCCACTAAGCGCGACGCGACGAAGTACCATATGCTATTATGGTTCTTTAGAGATATTTAAATTTATAAGACAGAATTGTATCTGTTTAACTACTTTAGCCCGATGTGACGTATATATTGGAGAGATAAGTATGAAGATTGCTTTTGTTTTGTACCCTCTCTCACTCTTCCCTTTATGTATTAGAACGTGTGTGTATGAATGATGTCTCATCAGTTATTATAGTATTTATATTGAAAAATGTATTTTGTCGCGTCGCGCTTGGTCATAGGCCTTAAGTAGTACATTTATCAAAACTTTAATTTCAGCCCAATGAAGCTCACCTCCATAATAGTCTTGAGGTAGGGGGTCCATCGCGACAGATCGTAGGCGTGGTCACCGACCTGCTTCCTGGTCAGATAGGGCTGGACTGGCTTCCTGATGTCACTAGAGGTCTACAGGTGGCGGACGGGTGGCACAAAGGATGTCATACGGTGACTCTCCACATAATAACAAACATGAAAAGTTACGTTTCATATATTGATAAGTAATACTACGTACGGCTTAGGACACAATTAAAACAATGTTTTCGAGACATACATTACAGATTCACCTAAAATAGTTTTAAAATTTGCTCGTAATTCCGTAATGGAATTAAAAAATCTTTTCAGATTCCATCTTTTCATATTTTCATGAATCAATGCAAAATTCATTACATAATTTTAAAAAATAAAACATGCTTATATTTTGGGAGAAATCAAAAAGTAAAAAAACTCTTAAAATTATTGACTGTATGGAGTAACTTATATATTAATTCCCTCTTTAATTGGTTATTTTGTGTGTTTCAAATGTTTTTTTAAAGAGTAAATTCCTATTATTGACAAAGTTGACATTATTATTATGAATATTTTAGCGATGCACAATAATTACAATAACGATAAATAAAACAAATAAAGTAAAGTTAAAAAGATTAGAACATAATAAACTGATAACATAGCAAAATAAATAGTTCCCAAACCAGTTGCTTCAAAATATTGCGTAAAAATAAAATGATTTGCTAAATAATTGGTAATGAAATAAAACAGATACATATATACTGCAGATTTTATGTAAATTATATGCAATGAAACAACTAAAGATTTATAAATATTGGTAGATTTAAAGATATAACTTATTTGGCTTATAGTTATAATTTGTGTACAGTAATTAGTTGAACAATTTAGAGATAATATATTATAAAACATACTACTGACAAGCTATCTAAGTAGTACATACATTATAACATATATTCATTTTATATTGAAGCAATATTATATACTTTTCGTAGTATTTATATATTGTATAGCAGAATAAGGAAACTGTGAGTCACTGATAAAACAAACACCACTAATGGCCAACACAGGCTAACATAAACGACGCCACCTAATCATAGATATATGCTCCAGGAAGTTGGTCCCTTCACCTCCATAATGCGCAGTATGAGACTGGAACAGCATCCAGACCCATTGGCTTCAAAACGTTGTCACACTTCTTGACTTGCCCCCTGCTTCTCTGTTAATATAGTCATACCGGATTGGGGATGTTCACTTACATGGGCCATCATGTTTACAAGAACGCAATTTCCATTTTGGAATCAACTGTAACTACCTTAATATGGTAAATAGTTTTCGTAACATGGCTTTTTACCAGTAACTGTAATTGTGTACAGCTTCCTTAGAATAATCACTATTATTTTTATGAATTTAATCTTTTCACTAAAAAATAATAAATCTTTTTTAATAAATATTTACCAAACTATTTTACCTTTGACATAATACATCGCACATTTGTTCCTTTTTGTTTGCACACAATATTACCAAGATGAATGAATGTTGTAAAGATAAGCAACTCTCACATATTCTCTTTAAAGCTAAAAAGAAAAAAGTGACACAAATTCACAACTTAGGTTTACCATGATATATACTATTCAATTTGCAATAAAAATAATGGTTTATGAACTTATTAAACTTGAATGAATAAATAACTAGCTTTGAATAAATGTAATCTGTAATAAACTACTTTATAAGACCATTTCACATTACAATGATGAAATCAATAATTCAATTCTTTGAAGAATTATATATTTATACCATTATTGATAATGTTTGATAAACTTTCATTTTAAGAATATTGAGAGTTACATCTATTTACAATACAAAATACATCCTTCGGCTAAACTGAAAATTAATAAAATCGATAAGTAAAACAATAATTGACAATTGGAACCAATTATTGATTATTAATGTCGAGTATAAATAATGCCGAAAATGTTGTTTTAAACTTCGTACAATTGTGAAATTGTCGCGCCACTATAAATAGAACTCTATATTAATTTCTCAGGCAAATACACAATGGTGAAAATACTTTTTGATGGGAAGCGTGTTTGGAATAGATAGATATAAGCTTTCTGTGCTGATCATGGAGAGAAGTGAAAGCAAAATAAATTTATAAAACAAAAAATCGATAATATAAACCAATACAAACAGATCATTTTAGACACAAGATATTCTCTTTTTATGTTCCGTATTATAAGAAAATACTTATTTATAATTGATTTAATTAAATCAAAATAATCAAGCTCACATTATATGATACAGTGAACACGATAAGCACAGACGACCCGACTATTACAGTCCCAATATCTATGATCCTTAACCAACAATTCACCCACGCACGACGTCAACAATAGCAAAGAGAGAGAAAGCAGAGCACACAGCTGAGTCTGACCAATCCGATCAACCAACGATGTGACAGTAACAGTGACCTGACCAGCCAGTGCAGTGCAGTGCAGAGTGGGGCATTATCATAAATGCCCTCCGCAACCTACGCGAAATTGTTGAAGGAGGTAGGAGGTCTCTCCGGTGGGAACTATCGGTTTCGCCGGCTGACTGAAGGGCTGTAGTGAGGGGCAACAAGGCGACATTACATCACCATGGCAGCCGCCTGAGAATTCTGCACTACCTGTATACTGAGCTTGCGTATTATGGCCACCACATAGTTCCAATTATCAGCCTAGCAACACTTGAATTGTGATTTCACTGCCATCAGCAGAGAGGTTAATAATGTTAGATTACCTTCAACAGAATATATCTGATATGCGGGATTGTGGAAGCTTTTTGTTCGAGTAAATTGAGTGTCCTTTCAAGAGGGTATTCAAGGCCTATATTTTATTTTATTTTAGATGAAAAGGTTTGAGAATCAATTATATATTTAATAATCGCAAAAGATATTTATAAGATCGTTTTTACTAATGTTAAGAAAATATTTCCATCATTATATTCTTACATCTATATGATTATCGGTTTCAATTCAATAAACATTAAATTAAAACACAACATGTTTATACTCATATTTGATAAGTATCAAAAAATAAAATGATACACGCAATGCATGTTAAGGACAATTTCTTAGAGTAATTGAGAAAGGAAAAATAATTATATATAGATAGTAAAAAATCATTGCATTAGTTATTTTAGTAATCCTGAAAATGTAATGTTTTCATTCTAACAATTAAGGATTTTTTTAAGGTATGTAAGTCCCTCAAAAAATGCAATGTCTACTCAACAAGTCAATGTCTACTCTACAATATCCATTCAGTATCTATGCAGTTTATACGTAGTGTGATTTAGCGGCTAATAAGAGTGCGACTATCGTTATATCGATCGTACTAAACTAAACTCATCTAAATTATATTATCGATCGAATAATGAAATGAGTGTTTAAACGTGATTGCAGACTGTATAAATATAGTGTAAATGTCAAAGCGTCGGATAATATGTATTGTTGATGTCAAAGTGTCGGATAATGTGTATTGTTGATGTCAAAGTGTCGGATAATATGTATTGTAGATGTCAAAGTGTCGGATAATATGTTCTGTAGATGTCAAAGTGTCCGATAATGTGTATTGTGGATGTCAAAGTGTCGGATAATATGTATTGTTGATGTCAAAGTGTCGGATAATGTGTATTGTTGATGTCAAAGTGTCGGATAATATGTTCTGTAGATGTCAAAGTGTCGGATAATATGTTCTGTAGATGTCAAAGTGTCGGATAATATGTATTGTAGATGTCAAAGTGTCGGATAATATGTTCTGTAGATGTCAGTGTCGGATAATATGTTCTGTAGATGTCAAAGTGTCGGATAATGTGTATTGTAGATGTCAAAGTGTCGGATAATATGTTCTGTAGATGTCAAAGTGTCGGATACTGTAAATTATTGATTTAAATTGATTATATTATATTGTACATAATTATATAAGCTATATATTGATTAAAGGATTAGGTATATAAAGATCGAATCGGGCAAAAGTGAATTATACTAATTAGTGTGACGAGCACGCATGCGTAATCTATTCCCGAGTTGTGGCTGTATATATTGAAAACATACCTTGCGTGGACATCCTAGAAAATTCTTCAAAAATAAAATTTCAAGAGGAACATTATGATCTGAGTTATATATTCTGAGTTAATTAAACTATACTATAGCAACAGTATAGATCATGTCGAGTTAACAGAATTAGGAAAGGCATGAATCTTCGATTATATTATCGTATATGTTCTTCAACAGTACTGAAAATATCAGTTGAAACACTGTCAATACTTATTATAAAGATAAACATATATAATAAAGATATCTGTTATAGTTTCTATGTACGGACTTAGAATTTCGTAAGGGAGAGAAAGGTGGCATTTGTATAGAGCACTTGATTGCAAGATCTTTTTTAAACAATTATATAACAAATCCTTGCAATCTCTCTCTCTCTCTTTGTGAACTATCATGAATCATAACCAGTCCCAGGCTCGTATTTAGAGACATTCAGGATTCCAAAAAAAAAATTATGTACGTACAGGGTGTCTCAAAATATGCGCATAATAGGTACGCACCTCGAGTTATGGTGTGGTGTGCGATTTATGATAACCGGCTTATGATATTATGCGTATATTTTGAGACACCCTGTATATTGAATTGTGAATTAATTTAGAGAAGGAGGATACACAACAAATCTATGAAACTAATCACATATAAATTTAAAGTAAGTTTATTTATTTTTATTATTTAATTGATTAATAATGTACTAGAGTATTAGGTGTATATAATATTTATGTTAGTTAATAATAACTTATATAGGAATCTAATGATATGCTGTATACCTATGTATCTGATATAATAAATAAAATAAACAAAAACATGTTAAAATCATAAATTATAAAAAAATTACTATCTTAAAACCTCGTGTAAAGATCTCCCCATCGAAGTATTACTATCTTAAAATTTAGATTAGAGTCTTAGGATTCTAATGCTTTAACGAATTCATATAGCTTTCAAATTCATTTATATGCATTTTAAGCTTTATAATGCAAAAAAATTCGGCGCCTAGCTCGGCTGCTCGCCTCACCATACCACAGCGGATAATGTTTCCCCTTTTATTAAGTGCGCGGCCTAAAGCAGTATTATTTAATACATATTTCTAGTGAATAAATGTTATAAATGAAAAAATATCAATGGAGAATGAATATTCCGACAAATTTTATCCGACTAAACAAATCTGAAATCTGACTTATTGCACTCAAATATATATATATATATATATATATATATTACACAATCCATCATGCAGCCATTTTACCAGATGTTCATGATTTATTACATCTCTGATCTAAAAATCTCTAAAAAATATACAAACTGATATCCCAAATATAACTGATATAATATAGGCCTAACTTATACTATTATATAACAGGCATAGTTAATATCCGAATCTCTGCTCTCCTTTTTTTCCATCCATCAATTAATATTAACATAGGATAAAAGGCGATGCTATAAAAATAGATTTATTCATAATTTGAAAGTGGTTTTTCGTCTAAAATGTTACAGCAAGATATATAACTTATGTTCAATAAGTGGCATAAATCGATAGCAAAATTTTATTTTACTAATTTATTAAACGTGTGTATAAGCATCTCTACGAATAAATATATTGTAATGCTTTCTTTTTAAATATTAACAGCCACTTAAGAGTTAGTTAAAAATAATCTGCTAATATAAATATTTGACATATTAGACAAAAAATGTATTAAAAATATTCTTTAATCATTATAGTCGATAATAAAAAACGTGTTCCATGTTTTGAACATTTTTATTTTTAGTAAAATTAATTGTGTATTAATTTTTTTGTTGTTGTATTATTTGTGTTAGTGGCCACTGAAGGTGCATAATTATATGATTTTGAAATAATTAAAGATAAGAAAACTGCAAACTATGTAAATATCGAATTTGATGAATGAATATGTATCACAAAACAAGTTATACCTTACCCGTATCATCAGATATATAACTTATTATATTTACAAATGAGAATAAGATTTAAAAAAATATTAAACATTAATTAGATTATTTTAAAATAATATTAACAACAGTATACTATTACAAATAAATGTAAATGAACCAATACTGATAGCGGTTCTTGGGTTTCATCTCATAATGAATGGGTGGGGCTTTTTGTATTTTCTTTTGTGATATACAATATTACTTATGGTTCATTACATTTTAAGAGTAAAAAGATATTATTATAATTATTACTTATTCAACTATACCGTGAACCTTTTGCCAATACTGTAGGCTACACATTCGATATGTAGCGCTCTTTTCTGCATGGTGTTTGTAGTCTAACGGGTCGTCCAGTCTCACCAATATAAGTATGATTAAAATGGTGGATAAACATATATAATATACACAAGTGCTGTTTTGTGATCTTGCTGTCTGGTACATTATCTTCCAACCTATATATCGAATTAGAAATAACTGCCTGTGTATGCTGATTAGGGCTGCATATGGGCTCCACTATTTTGTACAGATTTATGTAATTTATTCGAAAATTATTTATTGATATAAAGAAGTTGACGGATAGTTTTCTTACTTTTTAATTTAACATTGGTTTTGCTAGAACATACTCTACACGATCATAAATATTATAATTTGTTAGATCTGAGGAAGATAATGCTAGCGTATTTTTTGGATTTTGTTCTGTAATCTTATTAACCGATAAAGATTGATTTTGTTGCTGTTGTATTGCATAGACTGTTGTACATGTTATTTTACTGAATGTATAAGATGATGGTCCACTGAATTCTGATTAAAAATCTACTTCTTTACTTATTTGTTAGTTTCCGAGGAGTCCAGGTTAAACTTATCATAGTTTTATCTATTAATAGTTGTCTATTGTACTATGCCTTTATTAGCTGAGTGTAGTATATATGAGTAAATGTTCTCCAGGAATATGTTAAGCAGGGACTATCTGGTAGACTCGGTAATTGGGATTAACCGTAGCTTGTATAGAATACATATATATATTGTATATATATAGGAGAATATATATATAGTCTCAAACAATTCTTCAGTATTATTTAATATTGTTTTATCTTGTGTGAGGTTATCTAGGAAGCTGTAATAAAGTTTAGTATTTATATTGTATATTTATTTATTATCTGTTTAGGCCAACTAATTTCCATGAATATATTTTCCAGATTATGTTTATGATAAGATGGTGGGAATTACCTATGTGTTATATACATGTCTTCTTATAATTTGGTTTTCTGTAAAATCTTGTTGTTATGCTATGTACTCAATAGAATTACACTCACTCATGAATTTTATTCTAGGAAAAATGTTATTTAAAAAATTCAACAAACGCCCTAAGAGATTGTAAAAAATGATTCCACATACCCAAAATTTCATCAATATATCGGGTTGAACCTATTAGCTTATCCTGGATGATATTATAGTTGATTGCATGTATTTCATGTTCTTCAAAAGTTATAAATATATTTAAAAAATTCAATAATTAAATGCTAACTTTTTTCCCATCGCAACACTTTCTGTTTATTTGCATATCTTAATTGTTATTGAAAAACTAAATCAATTATTTTTCAAACTAAAAGGAAAAATATCTTCAAATTATTTCTTTTTTTATACCATATAAGTTTATTTCGTTTATTTCGTCATTAAGTAATTTCATGGGAGCATTTATGCTTTCTGATATAAGTATAGACGGATAATTAGGGATCAACTTCTAGTCTAGTGTAAATTTTTAAAAATTTTTATTTATTGTAATTGTTAATATGTGTTATGAATTGCTATTTTTTTTCTAGGTTGTCTAGGAATAAATTGTAAAAAATGGTTTAATAATTTCTTAAAAATTCGTGAAAACCTTTCCAAACTTGTCGGTGAGGTGAAACTATTTTATGATTAATTATTAATTTAATATATATATATTCTGGAGTTTTATCGGGTTCTTATTTTTATTCCAATATTATATAATTGAAATATTGTTTTGTGTATTAGTCCATACATTTCTAAACTAAACATTTCTAAACACTTTAGCAATAAATCACTCCGGCACCAGGTCAAATGATTAATAATGTTTTATGTGTAAGTTTGAGAAGTTTTATTTGCTACTAATACAGTTCCCGTCTACTTGATCCAAATCAGATGCAGTAAAAGCTTACACAACAACCGGATTTAGCATCGGTGGTAGCATCGTTGGCAGCGTTTGCTTCTTAACTGAGGTAATTCGAATCTTCTTCATTCCACCCACTGAGACTCGAACCGATTTCGTCAAGATTCAAATACTTTTAGGTTTTCTTGCAGGTGAGAAATGTTCAGTGTGATTTAATACATGAGTCATGTCTGCTATATAGTATCATCGTCTCTAATTGAATTATATTTGAATGAAAAACTTTTATATAATTTTTTCTTTATTTTTAAGTCTTCTCACCAAAAGTGCGAAAAATCTAATCTGATAATCTAATATAACATAGACATAATAAAGCACAACAGAGATATTTCTATTTCTATCCGTTTTTAACATGATAAAAACAATTTTGCGCAATATTTCTTTAGATTACAGAAAATGTTTGCTACTTTTTGTTTTTAATTTTATTGTTTACTGCACATCAGTGTTAAAAAACCTGTTGTTAAAGTCTTATATACAGATCGATACTTAGGATTAGAAGTTCAGAAATTTTAACGAACCATGCAATCTGCATCTGATTATCAAACATACATTTCGTTATTTGTAAAGTATCCCATAGTAGAACAAAAATATTATAACAAATCAAACATAACTTGAAAACAACAAGCTGTGATTAGTTTGCGGTATATATTTCGAACGAATTTTCTTTATTTCGATATAACCAATTTTAAAGCAGAAAAACATAATCAATACAAGCTTGGCATTGAATATTTCGTCTCCCATAATCTTAAAATTGACTATTTGGTCACGAATTGATTAATGATCCTTGTCAGAATTAGTTAACATCCAAACTTAATGATAATTTGAAAAATCTATTATTTACAATATAATTACAAAATGTTTGGCTTCGATAGTACATAGTTATTTTTTACATACTGATGCGTTTTTTGTTGTTATACTGCTTAAAATGGTTACGGTAATCCCATGTTGAATAATAATAATAATATGTTAATAGCAAACTATAGCAATATTTTATTGAATGTTGTATATAATTTATAGTGTAAGATTTTTTTATAGAAATTAAACAAGAAATTTATTTCAATCCTCTTTCATATGATTTAAAACTTTTTGAACTATTTAAAAATGTATGTACCTACAAAATATTATATTATTTAAAGCCTCCATTGAAATAATCAAAAATTTAAATATTTAATTAAAACTGAAATTCAATATTTTAACAAAAAATCAATTACGTACGGTGAATATCTTTCTGTGAATAGCGCACTAATAAAATCAATAAAAATATGCTTCGCAAACACATAAATTATATTCTTACATATGCCGTGTTTTGTTAGCAAATGATTTTGATATTATTTCAGTGATCATTTTCTGCACGGAATTGTATTTAGACTAATTCAATGGTATGGTATAACAAAGACAGGTATGTTTTATGGGACAATCATTGGTCAATTTTCGAACGGCAAAATTGGGCTAAAAATTAAGACATTGACACACAAAACATAACTGTCATTAACATATTTACATGCATGTAAAATGGAAATGAGAGACATTGATTATTTTTTCAAATTAATAAAATTATTTTCACTATACAATCATACTATATATATAAAATGTAACTGAATGAAAAAGAAAAATATCCTGAGATTTCTATTATAATATATATACGTTGCCTACTCAGAATTGAACAATATTAAGAAATTTTTAAAGCTGGATAATTTAGATAATATTTCAATTGAAGCAATGGTTTTAATGACTTAAACGCAGTCTAATATAAATCCGGGGTACACTACGTAAGGTATAAAATTATGGTATATAGCAATCCAGTTATATACAACGCAGTATAGAAAGCTTTCTTACAATCAATGTCTTAAAGAGCGCATGTTGCGTCTACCGTCTAATGGGTAAAGTCAAATCAGATCACTCAGATCATACCCTCAAATCAGAAGGTATCGCGATTCACTAGACTTGTACTCTTGGCATCAGTAAACTGTTTTGCACTGCCATATTGAGTATATAAAATGTGTGGGTTATAAGCTGAAATAGCGTGTTTTAATTGATATATTATCTAACAAAATACCCCGCTGAAGTAGCCCTGCGTTAAATAACCTAAACCTAGAGTTTTCATGCAACACAATATCAAATGTTAACCAAACTTAAAAATTAGAAGGAAGCGTGCTTTTTTTCATCAACAAAAAGGAGCCTATCACTCTTCAACTTTCAATATAGAAATATTGTTTTACGGTTGTATTTTTAAAATCTTCGTTTTTTGGTAAGTGTTCATGGATTTGATTTTAAGTTAATTACCATATACCTAGAATTTGATTACAATGACATAATATTTATTGTGAATAGTATACTAACTTCGTTTGAAAATAGAATCATTTGGTATTATTTATAATATTTAAAAATATACTGTAATTCTCTTGTAGCATAATTATGTAAGAAAAAGAGATTAAAGGTTGTGGCTACACATTTTTTAATTTTATGCACAAGATTAGTGAGTTAGTCCACATAACAGATACCGGAATACATTCAGCTTCGTTTGAATACAGATCAACTATACTACATGGCTGCACAGAGGTTGGTACAATTGCGTTTCGTATAATAAGTATTTAGTAGAAAATATTACGCAATATAATTGAAAGATCGATTTGTTGTGATTTGCATAATGCATAGTTGCGTTGTAAATAATAATTGGTATGGTATTATTTTATATAACTAATTTTGTTTATTTCACTTTTTATTAACATTAAAATGAAATTGAAACGTTTTTATAATAAAACTTACATAATATAATGAAATGTATCAAAGTAAAAACAAAATGTTAAAATGTGTCATACAACGGAATCATATGTATCAGTATGTAATTATATCAAATGAAATGATTTATTTTCATTAAATTTAATACTAAAAAAACAATAAACTTAGTAAAATAATTATTTCTTATTTGAGTACTGGAGAGGACCAATAATCAATAGAAAGGTTTTTTTCATGAAAAACCTTACTAAGGAGCTGTAACATTAAAATAAAATGAAAATTACTTGTATACAGACACAATATAAACAATTAATTAATAAAATAAAATGATTTGATATGATATGATATACATTTTATTAACGAACTATATCAATCAGTAGTTAAAAATCATAAAATAACATAATGTCCACAATAATTTGAACATAGAAAAGTGACCACAGAAAATGTACTTCGTAATAGCTTTGAATGAATTGAACAATAAACCTTTTTTAGTTTTATGCTTATTTTATTGGAAAATAGATTAGCTATACAAACTTAATAAGATCTAAATCTTAAACATGTTGTAAGTTCCAAGAAGACAAGAGTTTCGTCATCATGATGATTCTTTCGACCTTCTGCCAACTTTTAAAACAACTGAAGGTCCAGAAGGTTGAACAGCGAAAGTCGGATTCTGAAAGATTAGAGAAATTTAATAAATAAATAATATAGATGTTTATATACATATACATAGATATATACAGTTCATGAAAGTGAGCACATGTTGGTTCAACTAGCAAACAGTTCATGAAAGTGAGCACATGTTGGTTCAACTAG
>JAUZND010049233.1:0-19755 GCA_034780555.1 Coelogynopora nodosa | reverse complement strand
GTATGGCTTCCTATTGACCGATTTGAACAAACTCAAGTTCGAATACCACTAATTCGAGGTCACTGAGTTCGATTTTTTCTACTTATATGTTGATGAGAGCTTTAGAAAAAGAAGAAAAAATTTTTTTGGGGGGTACGGTCTATTTTTAGCCATGACTCATGAATCTATTTATAAGTGTGGTCGAATCGCCCCTTCTTAAACTACTAATAATAACAATGACTAATAAGAATAAATAATAAAAATAATATATGTATTACAGAATGTAGAACTGTAACATAATTACTGTAAGATAAATTATTTTTCCCACATTCTGTAATACATTTATTATTATTGTTTAATCTGTTTAAGGCCATTGTTATTATACTTTCGTTTGTAATTTACACGTCTGTAATTTTGTGGTAATTAGCTGCTTTGTATATGTCTAGACTTTATCGATTTTAATTTTTGTATCTGTCTAGTGTTTGCTTATACTTAGATTGCTGAGATGTGTTTTTATGTACAATGTCAACCTATAGTTGGATGATGATTTTTCACACATTATATTTAAATTAATATTAATTTAGTTAACACTTTTAGTAATTTTTCACACTATATGATTATGCCTTGATGAAAGGTGAAAGCTCGGATGTTTTGGTATTAATTTTAATAATACTTTAAATTTTATTGGGGTTTTTGTTTTGCACACCACTTTATATCACAGACGCTATAAACTAAAACGTTAACCTAGATAAAAGAAAACATTTATATGATTACATGAAGTTGTTTATTTTTAAAACATGAAACTGATTAAACATTTTAAAATTCAGTAATTAAAGTATGTTATACAGAAAAATATTTAACGTTAGAAATGTTATTATTTAAGTATTCTACTTCCACTTCTTACAATAAATTAATAGTACATTTTATAAAATCAAAGTTTCATACAGTTAATAATTTCAATGTTGTAATATAGTTAACAATTAAATTTCCTCTTATGAATATTCCGAGGGAGACACTTTGGTCGTTTTGACTGTAGGCTCTTCGGTATCAGCAGTATCATCGGGTTTCTCCTTTTTTACTTCAAAGTTACACTCGGTTTCACTCTTAAGAAAGCGTAGTTGGTAGACCTTTACAGAACACTGTTTTTAGGGCGTATCATCATGCTAATCTTTGAGTTTGTAGAGGTTAGTCGCGCAATTGACTAGTTGATATTGGCCCAATCCATGCCTTCTTTACTTGACTCTCAAAGTGAACGATTGTCGCTTAGAGATTAGGATCGTCACTCTTCAATCGGTAGCCGCCCCTTTTCAAACATCCAGTTGTTGAACCGCTTGGTCATTATTGAACAGTGAATATAAATTTGTCGTTTCCCATCGACGTTATTGTCTGCACAGATTGACAATAGTGACGAGTACTATTGGTTTTGTCCATGCCAGTATATACAACTTGAACAAATTTGATACTGACATCACTTTAATATTGTGTGATATTGGTAGCGTTAATTATGAGTTTTAACATTATATAAAATAAAATAGTCAATTGAAAAATGAAGGTAAAAGCGCTAGAACACGACCGTTCACGGTAAGAGCTGGAAGCAGATTTGTTTTAGCTGCAACAACGTCTGTCTTCATACTGTTTCTTAATTGAAATTTAGGGTGGGAGGTGATAACTCATGGTATAGAAGTCCATCTTCCCATACTACACAAGTATTTTTATTCAGATTTTGGTTATACGGAGATAGTTTCCTCTTTAGTTAAATTATTGCATACGAGTAGGTTATGGTTGTAAATAAAATGTTACTAGACTTTTATATTTGTATGTTTCAATTAATGTTCACCTATCGATTTGTATTTCACTGTGTCAATCATTGTAAATAGCCTGTGAAACTTTATCTGTTCTTTTTCTTTTAGGGCTCCTGAAATTTTGAAACGAGAAGGTCATGGCAAGGGTGTGGATTGGTGGAGTTTGGGAACCTTACTTTATGACATGCTCTCCGGGGGAGTGAGTTTTTTTCTTCTTCCCTAAAATAATTAAATATTTTAATAATTTATTTTATATTTTCATATACTACTAATTATTACAATTTCACAGAAACTAACATTACATTTAGTTTACTGAATTGGTCACATATGTTTTTAAAATAGCATATTTACACATTTTTATACTTTGATTTATTTTTTATACAGTTATTTATTTAAAAATTATTATTTGTTAAAAAAATGTCTGGCTTTAATTTGATTTGCAGATTATTTGTTTAACTTACATCCAACATTATAACATTACACGGTTATAATCTGGTCAAAAATAATAGTATTTTATTTTTAGTATATTTCGGTAGCAGTGTAGGCCTATGTTAAATTCGATTTTTATTAATTAAAATGTGCAATTCTTTTATTATTATAATAATTAAAAAGTCTGATAGTTAAAACTTCAATTATATATTTCGGATAACTTCCTTGAACACTATAAAATTAATAAAAGTATTATGAATTTATAGACTCATATTTCAAATATGTCAAAATATTTTAAATTCAAACAAAATGATTATATTATACATAAAATTGCACCATATTATTTCTATACAAATTTAAAACATAGATATCCATTCACGATCCCGAATAATTGTTGGCATATCATCACGGATGTCGATAGCTTCTTTAATGTGTTTGTCGGGGTGATCCTTAGCATATTCTTTTATTGTTATTTTCTGCAATTAGTTTTTCATTTTATTTTTACTTTAATATTTTTACAACATATAAATCCCTTTTATTCAAAAATGTTGTTTTGCTTGATGTTTCGTTTTTATAACAAAGTATTATCAAGCGTAAAAGCGTTTATTGTAAAATAAATAGTCAAGAAAATAATATAATGAAGGTTACATTGTTACATCAAGATCAGTACAGATAGTTAGTAAGAATCCTTCATCGCGTATATTGATCTGAGATTTACGCAATTTAATGAACATTGATTTAGTTATTTGTAGATATCTTTTGAATCTATATAGTATAAGTATTATCATGTATCTTGCGTTGGAGATCTCTTTCGCTATCTCTCACACTGTATAATGCACTTTTACAACACCACTGTATAATATGTTGTGTAATGCACCCATTAAACTTGTGTGATGTGTAACCAATATAAGAGACGTTACAATTATTTTTTTTTCTCCTATTTATAAATTAATTGATACATGATACAAACTCTTGTTTTCGGATTTCTTTAATAAGTTCCAATTAGATTTTTGTTCGGAATACATTTATCTTTATTTCATCGTGGTTGACATGTTTTATATCTATATTTTTGTAATCGAGTAAATTCCTCTGTAATTCCTCAGAAATATCAGGTTGTTTGATAATTAAATTTGTTAGTCGCTTTTATATTAAAAATTATTTCAATTGTATTCAGAACAAAAAGGTTAGTTAATAAACTTTCAATATCGAGAGCCCAAAAGCGTATTACTTACTATTGGCAGTGCATGCCTTGGTACAAGTGCCAAAATCTCTACTGGTCCTGATAATGAAACTACTAAGTATGTACTATTTTATTATCTAATAGTTGTACCGTGGTGTGCTTTATGTAACAGTTCCTAGCTAAACAGTGAGACATCTCGAAAAACAACCTAATGTGTTGATTTTTTATTGTTTTAAGAACACTAATAGGGATGAAATCTTTTTTCCAAATATTAGTAAATTTATTTCAAAAATTCAGAAATACTTATTCATTATACTCATGGTGATGGTGCCGTTTTCTATTATATAGTATTTAGAATAACGCGAAAATGATTTTTTTGCATTTTATAAGAGCCTTTTAAATAGAGTATAATTTCGGGTTGAAAAATATATATTAAATTATTAAATATTATATATATATATATTATATATATATTATATATATATATATATTAATTTATTAATTATTAAATTAAATATTAAATTGATTAAATAAATAGTTTCAAAATACAGTAACATGATTTGGATAAAGCCCTCGGGAACTTAAAAGCACTTAAAATGGTCGGATTAGTTACCACAGAAATATGCATGTATAGTTAATAATTTTTACTAATTGTGAAATATTTTTATATAATACACAGGAACAAATGGTATTATATTTCAATTTTTTAATAGACAATTACATATAAGAATATAAAAAAGGTTTTATATTTTTATGAACAAAAAATAGTTATTACGTTATAAAATATCATTCAGTTAGCAATAATACTATATGATAAATGTTATGTAATGAAAACATTGTGATAATCTAACTTTATAGGCATCATATTAATAAAATGTGAATTTAGATTAATTGTTTGTATGATTAGTAGAGTTAAATCCAAATTATAAAAAAATATTATAATAAGATTTCAAAGCCAAAAGTAATTATATGTTTTTGCTTAATATTTATATAAAAAATCTTTCAATATTTTTATTTTGAAGAAATATGTATAACTTTTTTTATTTTACTGTATTTCTTAGTCTATTACAAAATATACTAGCTACATCTGTGACTTTGTTATGTTTTTCATACCCATTTATAGTAAGATACATTTTGTTTTTAGTAGGTATGTTATGTGTGTTTAGTAAAGTGGGAACATTTTCATTAAGGCATTCAGGTAATATTAGGGTGATGTATATTCCTATGGATCAGTATATAATATATAGGCGAAGCTTGTAGTTATCAGGTAATAAAACATATCAGGTCGCAAGTTCCTTTACGAAATCGTCGCCTTTCTAGTAAACTAACTGACTTATCTGCATTTTTCAAAAATAAATTTATTTTAAAATATTGATCATTATAATGTATTAACCTAATAAGTAATTATTTCGTTTTATATTTCTAAACGTAAGTGACTAAATTAAAATAATTTCTAACCATTTTTAAATAACATCTCATAAGGTTTGTGTTTCAATAATTTGGCAGAAAACACTATGGCAGTTTTACGAGAAAGGCGGCGAAATTATGAGCCAATGGGTGTATTACTGGTATACACAGTGAAGTAAAGAAAATATTCAAAATTCATATTCTTGAAATATTATAAAAATAAAAAAATAATATAAACCTAAAACAACATTGTTCAACACTGATGAGTTTATAATAATAAATAAAAAACAAACGTTCAACATGTCCTCAATCATTATTGATGTAGAGCTCATACCTTAAGGCCTATGGCTACTAAGAGCGACTCGACGCGACGGAACGCCGCGCGGTGAAAAATTAATTTCAGTCTCCACTAAGCGCGACGCGACGAAATACTGTATAATGTGTTATTATAGCTCTATAGAGATAATAAGTCCATCTATATGAACAGACCACGCACTATATCTGTTTAACTACTTCAACCCGGTGTTACGTATAGATTGGGGAGATAAGTATGCAGGTAGCTATTGTTTGTTGTTTGTTCTCACTCTTGCCTGCTGTATGTGCAGGAACGTGTGTGTATCAATGATGTCTCATCAGTTTTTATAATGTTTGTATTGAAATATTTATTTCGTCGCGCGTCATCGCAGAAAAAGTTGAATAATTTGAACTATAGTCGCATCGCGCTCAGGGGAAATAGGCTCATTGAAATGTATGTAATCAAATTTTTGCAGCTCGTCGCGTCGCACTTGGTGGGCATAGGCCTTTAGTCTGAATGATCGATAAGCATTCCAAAACATCTGCCAAGGGATGTTTTGGATATCTTCCTCTATTTTCTGAGCTAAATGTCAATGATTTGTTGGTAGTTCTACATAAACATGATTTCGTAATGTACCACATTAGAAAAATTTGCAGACTGTGAGATCTGGAGATTGCGGGAGCCATTCAAATGGTCCTCTGCTACCAATCCAATGAGTGGGAAGGTTATCGTTAAGTATTGTTCGTGTAGAGTTAGAGTAGTTTGGTGGAACACCACCTTATTTTGTAAATTTTCTCTACCGCTTTTGCAGTATGGGATGACATGCTCATTGTGGACTCGATAATATCGGTCGGCATTCATAGTTCCAAAGTTGATGTCAGAGCTCATCACCCCTATGATGGATATCATGCACCAAACAATAATAGATGTGTTTTCTTGACTTTCTCGATAATATAATAAGGGTTTTCTGTGATACTGTTACATGATTTCAAAATAATTAATTGAAACGATTTTATGAAGTTACATGCAATTTATTTCATATTTTCACTACATGTACATTTCATGCATAATATACAGTATAAATATTAAACATATATTGTATATATGATATATAATTCTGCACATAAATATAGTAACTTTTAATTTAAATAATTCTAACATAAGAAAACCAACACAAAATGAAAATTATACAGATATATCATGTCGTTTACTTAAAACCCTTTTTTAAAACAACTCATTTTAAAAAATAATAAAGGGTATCTTAGATAATATTTTTAATGTAAACATTGTTTAGCCAAACGTTTTATAGAACTTCTTATAAAAAAAGATGTAAGTATACCATGTTACACATTCCTAAACCGTCGTTCGTTGACGTATTTTGTAGGGTCTCCTTTGTGGATTTTACTTAGAAATAGCATTATTGGAAGAATTATTGAAAGCAAAAACATATAATTATTTTTGCGTTTAAATTATATAATAATGTGTTTCTATAATTTGGATTTAACTCTACTAATCTTACAAACAATTAATCTAAATTTACATTTTATTAATATGATGCCTATAAAGTTACATTATCACAATGTGTTCATTACATAACATTTATCATATAGTATTATTGCTAACTGAATGATATTTTATAACGTAATAACTATTTTTTGTTCATAATAATATAAAACCTTTTTATGTTCTTATATGTAATTGTCTATTAAAAAATTTAAATACAATACCATTTGTTCCTGTGTATTGTACAAAAATATTTCTCAATTAGTAAAAAATATTAACTACATGCAGATTTCTGTGGTAACTAACCCGACCAATTTAGAAGTGCCTTTAAGTTCCCGAGGGCATTCATCCAAAACATGTCATTTTATTTTGAAACTATTAATTTAATAAATGTTTGCCCTATAATATAATTATTATTAAATGCAAAAAAGTCACTTTCGCGTTATAATAAATACCATAATAGAAAACGGCACCATCACCATGAGTATGAAAATGTATTTCTGCATTTCTGAAATTAATTTGCTAAATATTTGGAAAAATATTTTATTCCCTATTAATATGAATATTCCACTTTCGGCTTTTTTCGGTATTTCACTGTAATTTTTACATTTTCTATTTTTACATGGAAATTAAGAAAGCTATCGTGTAAAAATGGCTTACTACAGACTAGATGATAACATTTTCTTGGAACAAATTCCTATCTAATTTCGAAAAGACATTTTCGATGGACAAATATATTTTTGTTGGAATTTCGGAATGTTTAATTTTTCTTTATGAGTAGATAAATACGCAACACAAGGCTGGTTGCCAAAATTAATCCAGTGTTCAGGTAGAAATCCGAATAGCACAGTTGTCCGCACTTAACAAAAAATCCATAATGCTTTCAATGATTTTCCTATGAATTACAGCATCAGTTGCTTAAAACAAACGCCCGTTATAGAGCGCGATTTCCCTCTTTATGTATATCAATGATATATTATATCAGTGGAACATTAAAGGGTAATTCCAACTTAACTGACAAACAGCAAAATACAGACAATTGTAACATATTGACAAATGTCAATTTTTAAAAATTTTATAGCACATTAGTCATACTTTATTTTAACAAATTTTGTAAATTGTGCATTTACCATAATAACTATATTAATCAAAATGTTACAGTAACTGACAGATAAAAATTAATCTATCGAATCATTTTCAGTTTTTAAACCTACTTCTAAATTACTGTGAATTTATTACAGTTCGAGTTCCAAATTTGTTGTATAATTAAAGGAAACACTATGTTTATTTTAGTTATGTGTTGTATATATTTTTTGTTAAATATCAAACATTTGAATAAACAGTTCGTAACTGATTTCGACAGTTCGAAACATGATTTGTAACTGACAGACAATTGGTTCAAATTAAAAATAATAAGTGCATTAAATGTTTAAAATGTGATACCATTTTAATATTTAGCATAAAAACTACAATCGTTGTTTAACAAAATACTTTGGAATAAAACAATTTATTAAAACATGTATGTAGTTGACACATTACTATAATTAATATAAATAAACTGTTTAAATTGTAAAATATGCGGCAAATTTGGTATAGCTAACGCAGAACTGTATAACAAAACATAATATAAATAGATTCTGTAAAATTTTAGGCAAATTATGGTATTTGCTAACAAAATGAATAATTCAGAGAAAGAAAATTGATATAGCTGACAAATTGTGCAATATTTAATAAAAATAGACTTTAAATTGAAAAATACTAAAACATTGTGTAGCTGACACACTATTATATAAATTATATAAACTGATTCTGATATAGATTGTCATTTATTTTATTTATGATTAAAATGCATCATGTAAAACAATGCAACATAAACATAGTAGATTATTATATTAAATTATAGCTTGTTTTAAAAAAATGTCAAACATTTATGCATAAACGTATCTGACAAACATTATAATCAGAGTATATTTGAAAATAGCATTTCTATTAATTTGTTGCGTTATTCTATTATGGTGTCTTATATAATTTTTTATATACATACAATATTAATTTCCACATATATATACATATATGTATAATTTTCATAGGTATTATCCTATGCGTAATAAATAGTTTTTCAACTATCTAAAATTAGACCAGAAAATTTGTTAACTTCGAGATATATTTTTGATATATTTTTGAGAAGGCTAAAACTGTTTTTATTTCAAGTTTTACTTGTCTCTGTAGAGTTATAAATATTACCCAGTATTTTAATGTTATATAATGCAACTTTGATAGTCATTCGTAATTTTTGTTCGAAATTGGTGGAAATGCCATAAGTCTGAGGGGTTTCACTTTCTTTCTCATCTTTCTTGCAGCCTCCTTTCAGTCAAGAAACCAACAAGATGAAAACGATTGAAAAGGTAGTTATCTATTTATAAATGTTGTCAATTTGCCGCATGAAATGATTTGACGCGGTTATTTTATAAGTACAATAACGTCCTATATTAAAATTCTTAGTTTATTATTTTAAAAAAACATTTAAATGAATGTATTTTTAGTCCAGTATCCAATTGCGATCTATTAATCTTTTTTATCAACTGAGTTTTTTGGTCATATCTGTCTATGAATTTAAAAAGATTCATAACAAATGCAAATCGATTAAATTAATTTAATCAAAAAATATATTAAAAAACATATGATGTACAATAATTATTTAAAACGCGAATGAATACAAAAAAGAAATACGATTTTATTCATGTGAAGAGCGCCAAGGCTAAAACCATTTCTAAATTGCGTTCTACTACCCCAGATTGTCATATACGGCGAAACCGCGGGATCGACTGTCATTTAGTCAATTACCGCAGCTGCGAATTGCACTAAGACTAATAGGCGCTCAGGCGATTTCCTTGTGAGCGAATTGTTACGAGAGCAAATGTTACCTATGGGCGCAATACACAAGGGCGAATTTTCACGGAAGCGTGTGTTCTAGAGGGCTATTTTTGTCTGGGCGAACTTATATAAGAGCGAATTGCCGCATTTTGACAAAATCTTTCTATTAATAAGCGTAACTTGGCCGGTTTGCAGTCAATACCGATTATTATAACAAGTTTCCCAATAGAAATTACAAAGGCGATAGCCAAAATTTACCATAGTGCTATAATGTTGAATCATATATATATATATTATATATAACACTCATGTTAGTAATAGAACATTTTCAGGTATAGCTTTAATGCTCGCTTATAGTTAATATGTTAACTCGTTATGAGAAATTGGTTTATTTGTAAAAACTTGTATGTGTTCTTTTTGTTGTAAACTGTTCATTTTGATTGTTTTAACAAAATAATTGTATCTAATGCCCTTCGTACAATGTTTTTTAATTTTTTTGTTCATTGTTAAAAATAAATGCTCACACAAAATACTGAGTAAGTTTAAATGAAAATTTTATCTCACGGCAACTCTGCGCTTAACTACTTTATATTATACTCAGTAGTTATAAATACGTCAAAGCAAGCACATTCGCATATATAATATATATATAAAAATATTTTAAAAATAGCAATCCACCCAACGGATAATATTTATTACTTTTATATGAGAATGCGATGTTTGTTCTCCTCATTGGCAAATTTACAAAACATGCACGTTATTAAAAGGCTACATTTATATGATTGAAATGTAACACTAACATACACATCCATAATATTTTTTACGATAGTCTATATTGTGTTAACAATAATTGTATACAGCGCCCGCGACTGATTTAACATTTAGGAATTCGAAAAATTATTTTGAATATAATAATGTTGTCCTTTTACCCACTATAAATTTGCTGTTAGTAAAACTTACTAGACTAGCGTCCTTCTCTAGAAATGTATATTACACAATTTGTTACTGTATGTTAAAAAAGATATCATGCATTAAAACAAAATGGTATATTCTCATAAATAATGTTCAATTATTATTTAAGTATATTATTCACAGGCTTTTACCGGATGGCAATACGCTCTCGTTAAGTTCGCCCAAATGAAAATAGCCTTCATGAACATACGCTCCCGTGAAAATTCGACCTTGAGTATTTCGTCCTGGTAGCTTCTACCCTCATGACAATGCGCCCACAAAGAAATCGCCTGAGCGCCGATTAGCCCTTGCACAATTCGCTGCGGCGATTAATTAACCAAATGACAGTCGTCAATGCGGTTTCGCTGGCGATTCTCGTCAATTCTCACTGGCGTAAAGAGAATCCTAAATTGTATCCCATATATGAAATTGTCCCCTAGTTATGAAATAATTAATGCCTGCAATTTTAGGCGCTGTTCAACGTATTATAAAAGTTTAAAAAGTGAATTTCAAAAACACCAAATCAAAACAAGACAGGCTATATTTTAATCAGCTTCATTAATTCTACAAAACAACATCGAATATTTGAAATATATTTATTCTCAATATTTGTTTATTACGTAAAAAGCATAAAATAGCTAAAAACAAAATGTATATTCATATTATTCATACATGATTATAAAATTGTAAAATATATGTATCTAATGTATCAAGTGAAATTAATAATATACATAAAGTAAATTTATTCTTTTGTGCGTAGTAGGCATAAATAATTAAATAATTTTATGTATGAGATGAACCATGAACACATTGAGCATACGTAAGATGAAATGTTAATTATTTTTCTTATGTATTTTATACATGGTTGTAAAATGTTTGTAATATATTAAATAAAAACAATAGGATACATCACTACAAAAGCTAATAATTTTGTGTACAGTGGAAATTAGTGGAAAATGTATGTTGGTTTGAAATAAGTCAAATATTTTAAATTTAATATTTTAAAAGTTTATTTATACTTTTTTATATAAAATGTCTACAAATTTGCTGTAAATAGTTATTCATTTGACTTTGTTATAATCAAAAATGGAAAAAAGGGGTATATTTTACATGTTACGAGCTGATCTATATATTTAAAAATACCGCCAAAACAGACTGCTAAATATGCAATGTTGGGAAAATATAGTAAAATATATCCGTTAATCGGTAATATGTTTTAATATTATCGGCAAGTACGATCTAATTCTATACCTCAAATGACCTCACAATTTCAATTTCTTTGTATAACACATACATGTCAATAGTTCAAAATAACTACCAATTAAGGGGTTATCCCAACATATCGATTCGTTTGTATTGCGTTGCTTATTATTTTTTTAGTAGTGAAAATCACTACTGCTGACTTCTATATTACTATGAATATAAAGTATTCTATTATAATAATGTATTATTGACTGATGTGAATATGAATAATAAAAGAATGTATACAAACAATTTTTCAAAAAATCGAGTTTATTAAAATAAGATAAGGTATATACTTCATTTTTATTCTTTTGCACTCATAATATCCACAAGTCAATATAGAACGCCCAAGTGTAATTTATTTAAAATATTTGAAATAAAAACATGTTACACATACATGAAAAAGAACACGGAATTAAATGTAATTGTATGTATCATATAGTAATAATTTATTTATTATAACTGTTCATGGTTTCAGTCAAACACTAGAAGAATTACAGAAGTTTTCCGTCAAAAACGAAAAATAAATGCACATTCAAGGGTGTTTAACAAATAAACCGGTATCTATTCGCCAACCCAAAGAAACCAAAACCAAAACAGACTACTCAACTACGCAGTCCTCAAGACAATGGGAAGTAATATACAAAACTTTACCAGATTTTCTGAAGTTGCGCGAGAGGCCTGCCAGGAGTACATACCACCTGTACTCAGGGAGTGCAGAACCAAACCTTAGGAATATACCGACATAGTCACAGCCCGCATACAGCTCAACCAAGCGAGACATAAATGGCGAACATCTCGTTCCACCGAAGTCAAAAAAGAAGCGCAGATTCTAATCAAGAGCGCATTGCCCTTCTGAAAAAACATGTTGAATCTCTTCTAACAGATAGAAGGCCATATACTCACATTCACATGATGAAGGTATTCGACGAACTCGAGATTAACACAGGCCCCTTAACTACAAAAGAGATTAACACAGGCCCCTTAACAACAAAAGAGATTACCAGAGCAGTGAACAATGGCAAAGTAGTGTGAACATACGAAGTGTAAGCAGAATTTTTGAAGTAGAGCCAAATACACGATCTACAAACTCCTATATAAAATGTACAACGTTAGCTACTCTTCAGAGACAGCACCAAAAGAATGACTATCTCCACAAATAGTACTTATTATTGCTCTAATGTCTTTTGCAGCTGAATTATTCAACATAATTCTCCTCGACCGCATCCTCCCTATATAACACCCAGAATGGTTTTCGTTCAAGTCGCAGCACCTTGCAACAAGTACAGGCTATGAGGCGAATAGTCAAGGAATGCACTACTAATAAAAACCATCAGTGTGTATTAACGTTTATTGACTTTTCTAAGGCGTTTGACAGTGTATCAAGATTGAAGATGACCTTTATCCTACTAACATATGGCATACCTGACTAACTCACCCGCCTGATCATGGCACTTTATACAAACACAACGGAATATGTCCTCACTCCAGACGGCCCAAGTGAAGTTTTCACCATCACCGCGGGTGTCCTCCAAGGCGATACCTTAGCCCCCTATATTTTAATCATTGCTTTTGACTAAATCATGCGAATAGCTTAAAGAGATTTAGGAACAATCATTGGCTTCACACTTAAGACATGGAGATCAAGTCGGCATCCAGCCCAATTATCTTATTGATCTGGACATTACAGATGATATCGCACTGCTCAGTGACTCCATGAACGACGCCCAACTACTTCTTACATCGTGCAACGACATGCTTTGTCAACATGGGGAAAACGGAACACAACATCACAGAACTAAGAACATCTGAATGAGTCATAAAAAGGTGGAAGACTTAAAATACCTCGGGAACTGTATCCGATCCAGCAAAGAAGACCTCAGCGTACGAAAAGCGCTAGTCTTTAATGCTGCCACAAACTGTGGAGAGTTTGGTTATCCAATTGTTCGATAGAAATAAAGCTCTATATCTTTAAAGCAATAGTTAAAAGTGTTTTGATTTGCAGGGGCGAAATATGGACGCTCACATCCCAACTAACATCAAGACTGGATGGATGCTACACACGACTGCTACGACGAATCAGGGGGTTCAATACAAGAACTACATCACCAATGCAGCACTGTACGGCAACCTACCACGAGTTTCCACGATAGTCCGCTCAAGAAAGATTCGTTTCATAGGTCACTGTGCTCGTAGCAACCAATCCGTCTCAGACCTAGTTATGTGGGAACCTAATGTTCCGGATGGTAAATTAGCAATGGTAAACGACCTGGAAATGGATCTGAGAGAAATCAACATAATCGCAAAGAACCAAAGAAGATGAATTTTATGAAAATACATAAAGTTACTATTTTAAATTATGTTTAAATTAGTTGTACCTCAGTTTTCATTTTAACATTGAAAAATGTTTTAATTTGTATATGTCACTTCTGCGGTACTTATTTTATTTTAATAAACCGATTTATGATGATGAACAGTAAGCGAAATTTTTCGAAAGATTACAACTATCAACTCGGCAGTTATGAAAAGCCCGAAAGCTTTCTTAGAAACGTTGAGTCATTCTCGACTTACGTAATCTGTAACATCGTTTATAAAGTCTACCGGGCCAGACTTTTTTATCAATAAAATGTGTTTTTGGAAGTGGTTGACGAGATCCTTCTGTGCCATGTCGGGTCCTCCTCAAAACAGGAAGCTATACTGCTCGCTCTTAATTGTTCTAATAAAAGGTTGAAAAAAATAGAAATCTAATAATATTTATTAATATGTTATGCCATCTTCACACTAAACAAATGTGAAGATGCTGGCGTATACTGAAGACATCGCATCTTTGTCGTGATCATGTCTCAGCTCAACGTGTTATACACGTCTTAACCACGAAAATAGACGCTTTGGTCTAGAGATAAGTGCCAAGAAAACAGAAGTCCTCCACGGTATTACATATACCACACCAACACTGAACTTACCGACTGGAGAAGTCATTTCTACCTGTAACGACTTCAAATATCTTGGGCTAAATGTTATGAAGCCTGATACTCTCTTTGCTGATCGGAGAAGACAAGCCTGAAGGCCCGCGAACTCTCTCCCACATCGTCAGCTACCGACAAAACCAAATCTCGGCTCTTTTGTGCAATTATATAATCTATATTTGTATACGTTCTCGAGTCCGTCTCAATGTCTCTTTCAAAAGAAGGCGGAGTAGATGCCTCTCACCGAAGACTCATTCGATTTTCTCTCGGCATTCGATATATACAAACCATTTTTAATACTGACCTGCACAGACGTTCCGGCATAAGACCACTTTCTACCACTCTTCGTCAGCGCAGCCTTATGATGCTCGGACACATGAAAGAGGACGATCGCAATGTGTCCTCAAACTCAACTTGATCTTCTTTGGCTTTGGTTTTGGCCTACTACCTAATGATCAACTCCGCAGGGGTATGGCTTGCTACTGGTGCATCAACAGCACTATGAGAAGTAACATGTCTACCCTTCACTTGAAAAATTTAAGACAACTGTCTCAATTTTCAAAACATATATATAGGGGGATCCTCGAATTATAACTGTGATTTTATTACCTAGTATCATTGTTGTATTGTACCCTTGCAATCGACATGTATCTCATTGTTGTAGTTCGTCTATTATTATTATATTTTTGAAATGGGCATAAACATTTATATACGTATTATATAAACACATATAAGAAAACGCGAATATCAATACATTTTACCAAAACGGAATCAAATTGTAAAAAATATAGAATGATGTGCAAGAGTTTTTATATAAAATGATGGTTTATTGTTTTTATATTTCGTTAATTATATAAATTTATAAAATTATATAAATATACACTGCTAGGATAAGAAGAACATATCATATAGCTAATGAAATTTTATTTTATCATCGATTAGATCCTCAAAGGTAGAATCGTCTTCCCGCAGTACTTTTCCTCCGAGGCTCGTGGTTTTATCAAAGGTCTCCTTAAGCGCAATCCAAAGGAGCGGCTAGGTTATGACAAAGAAGATGTTGAGGAAATCAAGAGACAAAAGTTCTTCGAGATTCATGTAATTTTATTACATTATACTACTATAATATTATAGTATATATCGTCGTTTTGGCTTAATATATAAAAATATACATATAGTATATATTTCACATGACTTTGTAATCATTATCCACATTGTAATCAGAAATATTTATATTTAATCCAGTTTTGTCTTGTCTATCAGATAAAATATAAAGGAGTAATAACTCATGATTCAATACCTCACATATTGAGTCAGGTGATGAAGAAAAAAACAGGAAACAATTTTTTTTACAACGAAATTAAAGTTTAAAACCATTGTCACAGAAAACCCGATTAAAGGTACAGAAATTAAATCATGTGACCAAAATAAGTGTTTTATGACCACCGTTTGTCAAGTTGTATTCTTTGTTAAGTATGTCATTTCATTCAATCCGATATTGTGAGTCACACAGTAGGCTACATGGTTTATTACTATAAGATTTTCGATCAGGTATACAGCTTTTAAAGATCCTGCTGTCAAGATCTGTAAACGTGCTTTCTTTAGATGAGTTTTAGTAGGCGCTATACGTAAATTTTATATTACAATATATAATATTTTAGTTTAGTTATAAATGGACGGTGTCAGGCCTAGCACAATTGTTAAACATACATTATTAGTTTTAGAATTCTATAAACAATTCGCTATAGTCAATTAATGAAAAAACTCTCAAAACAATGAATTAAGAAAGAAAGGAAGAAATTCCTTTCTTAATTAATTGTTTTGTGGGTTTTTTCTTATTACATTATTAGACTTACTTTAAGAAAAGAAGGGTATTATAGAAAATAAAGGAAATACTGGAATATCTGGATCCTGCATTGACCATGGAAGTTCACAATGATTATGACGTAAGACAGCAATAATAGTGCGTAACTCGAATACGACGAAAACAACATAATTCGTCTTACAAAGATTAATTCATTTTTTTAAATCCATATGATCATACTTCTTTCTTGCTAAGTTATTTTTATTTTTCATAGCAAATTATATTGGTATATGCGCATATACATATATACCTTATATGTAAATATATTGTATTTAAATATCGTGCATCAATTTCTTTATGATATAGAAAAAATTTAATTAACCAATGAAAAACACAACCGGGCTAACTGCATTATAGCGGTTTAAAATAACTGTGGCTTCAATATAGTATATATTGCCCCATTAATGTTTTATATATATAAATTGATATCGTAGAATTTATATCTGAAAAAATGAAAGCAATCAAAAGTATTTATCCAAAGTTATTTAATTTTAAAGTTATAATATCACTATGAAAAATTAACTCACTGACGAAAATACAGCGTGCCAAACCGAAACTAACTAAAACAAAAACTATCGCTAAATATACGCAATTTAGACGGGATAAAAACGGAACGTTTACCGCTATATTTTACTTTATTATAAAATTTTAATATATTTAATTAAGATAACAATAATTTATAAAATATATTATATATTTCGGTATATATTTCACCGAAAATATATTTCTAACGGGATAAAAACAATTCCGTTTTTATCCCGTCTGAATTGCGTATATTTAGCGATAGTTTTTGTTTTAGTTAGTTTCTGTTTGGCACCGCTGTATTTTCGTCAGTGAGTTAATTTTTCCCCGTGATATTATAATTTTAAAATTAAATAACTTTGGATATTTATATCTTTGATTGCTTTCATTTCTTCAGATATAAATTCTACGATATCAATTTATATATATTTATCATTACTGTGGCAATATATACTATATTGAAGCCACAGTTATTTTAGACCGCTGTAATACAGTTAGCCCAATAATTATACCCACAGATGTAAGGATTATTTCCTTATGCGCGCCAGAGATATTTTTTAACCCCCGCCCGTCCCCCTTGTTACAGGGCCATCTGGATATAGTCAACTGTTTCCACTTCGACGAGCGACGGGTTGTGACGGGAAGTATGGACTGCAGCAGTCGCCTCTGGGACATCAGGTCTGGCAGGAGCATCCACAAGTTCTATGGACACAAGGTGTGGACACACGATCTTCTCGGTATCGTGATGGGCCCGTAATAGTTGCTAGGCAACCAAAACAGAGTGTGTATCTAGGGAACTGGAAACCATGAAGCCATCTCTGAATGTAGATAATAATCTAATTGACGATATTGATTAAAGCGTTGAAGGTTTACTTTTGTCTTTCAAATAATGTAAATCTTGATCAGCAGTTCTGACTTCTTTAATCAATAAAGTTAATAAATTATTTTTCTTTTAAGAGCAACTCCGCTAATTTCAAAAGTATATATGGTGGGAGATCCATTGGAAGATTGGAACATTTTCGGAAGATCCATTCAAGGATTTCTATAAAATGTAATTTTTTTTGTATTATATCATTAAATGTACTTCGTTTAATTCGAAAGGCAGTTTTTTGAAACTGTGTAGATATCACCATGAGTAGTTTTTTTATCATCAATTTTTCGTCAAAAATTGACTTCCATCAGAATGTTGTATTCCCAGCGACAAAATATACATTTATTTTTATTTGCTTAATAAAATTGACAGATAATTTATATTTATTTATAGATGATTACAGAAATGGATGGTCATGCTTTACTATTTCTTTAGTATATTATAATTTGTTCGCCTGAAATGACGAACATTTCTTACTTCGAAGCAAAGGAAAACAAATAGGTAGACTTAAATGGAACATTTTCTCACCAGTTAAAACAATTTGACTAGAACCGCAGAAATGATCCCATAACTTATTTACTAACTTCATCTAATCCCAGTTATCGCGGGAAGTAAATAGTGGGATCTTGACACAGCTCTTGATAGTGACCAATAGACTGGACACCCTCTCTCCTCCCACTCTCCAACACAGGGCGGGGTGCACTGCCTTCATTTCGTGGACAGTCTGCTGGTGACGGGTGGGTGGGACATGATGGTGATGGTGTGGAGTCTGAACCCCGGCTTCGAGATCATCACCACGCTGCACGGGCACCGAGATAGCGTCACTGCGCTCAGAATCCTCGACAATCAGATGTAAGGTTTTGGTTGGGGGACTACTGCAGAACTTCTGTAGTAATGGTTGGAGAAGAAGGGATGTTTTGAAATCGTCTGATCTGGCTCCGTCCCCAATTTTAACCCCTCCCCCCCCCTGTAATATTGTACATTCAGTATCTACTCAGAGAAAAAGGAGGGGTATTTAGTAGCAGAATTTATAATCTATTTACTACTGTAGATTCAGTACTTCCTCAGAGGGAAAGGTGGGGGGGTATTAAGTAGCTGAATCTATAATATCTTTACTACTGTTGATACAACTATAATAACGAAGCGAAGAATACTCAATGTTTATGTCTGGTCAATGCAAACCGTATCAAATAATGCTAAAGTAAAATTTTTCTTAAGCGTATTTTCAAAATAAAATAAATTATGAAAACAGTTAGCTGAGAACAGAATGTAACTGGTACCAACTTGGTGGGCTGCTTATTAATCACATAACTTATTTATATCTTTCTGTCTTTGACTCGGTATGTTCCACAGTCTTAACTTACCATCTGATTCCATATTGTTCTGGGACTACTTTTGTCTAAACTCGTTTTCAACTTTCAATTTCTCGTTGAGTTATGATATTTTGAAAGTGGAAAGAAAATTTGCTATTTGTCCTCGCCCCATATTAAATTATTTTTGAAGAAGCATAACAAATATCTCTGTCAATATAGTAACAATCTAGGTAAAACGCATTCTAACCAATTAAATGATCCCCATAACGTCAGCAGAATGCATTCTAACCCATTGACTGGTCCCATAACGTCAGCAGAATGCATTCTAACCCATTGACTGGTCCCATAACGTCAGCAGAATGCATTCTAACCCACAGAATGATTCCCATAACGTCAGCAGAATGCATTCTAAACCACAGAATGATTCCCATAACGTTAGCAGAATGCATTCTAACCCATTGACTGGTCCCATAATGTCAGCATAATGCATTCTAACCCACAGAATGATTCCCATAACGTCAGCAGAATGCATTCTAAACCACAGAATGATTCCCATAACG
>JAUZND010049222.1:0-15684 GCA_034780555.1 Coelogynopora nodosa | reverse complement strand
TGTAAGTCATAATAATGCAGTGTAAGTCATAATAATGCAGTGTAAGTCATAATAATGCAGTGTAAGTCATAATAATGCAGTGTAAGTCATAATAATGTATTATAAGTAATAATTATACAGTGTAAGTAATAATGATACTGAGTAAGTCATAATAAAGCAAATAGAGTCATACTAATGCAGAGTGAATTATTAGTTTAATTTTTTTTTAATTTAATTGTTAACTGATTAATAGCTAGTTAAACTATTTATTTTGTAATGTTCAAATTCCTAATGAAAAAAATATCTATATAATATCTATTATAAATATATATAATAATGCTAATACTTAATTGGATAATACTTATAGAGTTCGTAAAATACCAACTGATTCAGAAAGGTAACTCAACTATAAATGTTGAAACAATTAATATAACTGCACTTTAAAAATAATAGCAAAAAAATTGGGGTGTTTGAAATGTTATGTTTAAGTTCTTGTACAATCTCCCTTCGTTTCTCTGTAAATTTCCCATAATTTCAAGAACAACCATTTTTATGCATCTTTGATTCATGTATTGTATGTCAATTATTAAAAATAGTTTAAATATAATTATTTTCTAAATCAATATTTTAAAGAAATTATATAATTTTAACATTAAAATTATGCAAACTTATGATTCAAATGAATCATATGAATCAGCTTGTGGATCTGTTATCGTTTTAGCATTGTAGTAGTTTTTTATTATTTATTTAAGCACAAGATTTGCACAAATTGCAATCATAAAGTGCATTCCAAACAGTTATACGACAAGTGGCCAGTCACACAACTAGCTATCACATCTGCCAGTCAGGAATGGAAGAGTCCAAAGAACTTATAACATTGTGAGGTTCAAACCCGTTCATATTCAACACACTCAAATGCACAAACCAGAGCCCAAATCACCCGGCCGTTCCCTTTGTTATGTTGAATATGAATATGATTGTACCAGTCATTAAAATGAACTAATTTTAAGTCAGAGCCGGGTCAGATGACTTGTAATCTCTATATTTGAATCAAATCTAGGTACAAACGGGGCCAGTTAGACAAAATACGGATTTCATTTAATTGTAAAAAGTTAGGATAAAAAAAATGCATCAATTTTGAACAACGTATTTGAAAAAGAGTCGTATTAAAAACCAACCACATAATATTTTTAAAATAACATCATGTGATGTACAAAAATTGGTTAATTATTTTTCTATTTATACATGCGTTATGGTTTATACTCACTAAAATTGAGAAATAATTATGTGTAGATATAGATCACATCTGAGTTTTAATGGCTGCTTTTTCTCGGTTTTCTCGATCTTTTTAATCGTTAATGTATTAATTGTGATACTTTAAAAGAATCTATATTCAATCTATTCGGATAATATTTCCCTATAATAATTCAACAAATATTTTCTAAAATACAACTGACTACAAAGGACAATTAAAGAATTCAATAAGATACTTAATTTCGCGTAAAATGGCTTCTGTAACGCTTACTTTTTTCATATACCCAAAATGTTAAAATATTAACCAGACTTTCAATATTCTTCATTTTATAACACATCAACACTAATGCATTAAAACCTAAAATATTCTTGTCTTCCATTCGAACAGCATAGCGGTTAAAAAATACAAAAAGAATAAATATATACACACACACACAAACACACACAAACATCCAGATTCGTCTTATAAGAACTATAGATTTTCTGTCAAATTATATATTTAAGATGTCAATCACTTTCTTATTATAAAAGATTGAGACAAACATAGTAAAACTTCAAAAACATTTGAAAACTTAACTTTCATAGAGCAAAACGATAGTTACTTTTCAGCCGATACGTGAAAGTATTGCATTATTTCATTGAACATTGCTATATAGGCTTATATATACACTGTATTGGTTACAAAGTTGTTTAAAGTTATGAATTAAAAATATTTACAAAATATGTTATAAATAAATTTTAAAAATTTGTGTAAATTGATAATTTCTATGTTTTCACATATATAAACATTTTTATTATTGATGAAATAAATCTCTTACAGGTTTAATATTTAACTTAGTGGTGAACTTATAAGCGTACAATGTATAATTAAATATACATGTATTCAAGTTTTTTTTTCAGTATACCACTCTATCTTATTATTTTAATTTGAAATGTAGTGAAATCACCCTAAAACAATTTAATCATGACATTTCAGATTGTCTTCAATTATTTTAAATGATCCTAACATTTAAAACAGATATCGTCCGATCCATATTTACATGTTTATTTTTATTAATTCAATAATGAATTTGCTTCGCTACTATCTCGGTGACTCTATTCTAGTGAGAATTCATGATTCCCCATCTATCTCAACATATGGTAGCTCTTCGTCTGTCTGAATAGGTGCCTGTGTTTTCCTTCTGTTTGTCATGACTGAGAAGTGAGAATTATTACGTCTTTATTTCTTTAATGTTATATATTTACGTTTGCATTAAAGTCTAATTGAAGGTGACATAATCGCCTACTGCACACAACATTCAAGTAGTTTTATATTTATTTGTTTATGCTCTTTTTCGAATCACACGTGAATTTCACAGAAATTTAAAAAAATAACATATTTATAAATGAAAAACATGCATAAATATCCATGATTTTAAACAATCTAATTAGTACTTCAGCTGTGATTGTTTTTGATAGATAATATAAATACGCTACGATACAAAATGTGAAGAATACCCAATGGATTATTTGTAGACCATTACCTCGATTATAGAAAGGTTCTCAATTTATTTATATGTATATATTATTTACTCAATAATATATTTGTATTTCGATCATGCTAGTAAACATGGTCAGTCTATACAAAACGATAATCTGCTTACTAACTGATCAAAACATAATATTCAGAATGCAGAAGACGTTGAATTAAAAAAAAATAATAATTAACACTTGGACAGTGTTTGTGATGTCTCCCCCTCCCTCCCCCTAAACAAACTACGCGCTAAGTTACACGATTATACCTTTTTCAGTGCCCCATCATTCCTTCTGATATGCTATCGATTCATTTTCTGAACACTCCTCCTTTTTCGTATCGATATTTAAAGAGAAACATACAGTATTTATATAAATCAATTTATAATATTGAACAATTCGATAAGAAAAATGTTTCATTATAATGTGTCAAATATATAACAATCCAGTAGATGTAATTCTGGAAATCCGAACATTATGGTACAAATACGGATACGATAATTATTTAGTAATATCTTTAATTATATAAAAAATCTTTGTTACCCACTATCACATTACATAATATATATAAATAGCTATAGTTTACAATTATGTAAACATTTGGCAATAATTTTATATGTGCAAATAATTTGCAATTAGAAAATTTTTAATCTTGACGCATTAAAATCATTCTTAAATTTAATTATTTTTTAAGTCGTATTATTAAAAATCGTTTAAAATATATATTTAATCTAGAAATTAATTATTATGTACAGTTGTAAAAGTAATGAAACAAATTTAATGAAGTTTATTATACTTAAATAAAAATCTATTTTAAATCAATATCTAGATAAAGATTTCCTATTTATTCCTCGTTAATATATAGGTGAAATATATACAGTCGTTCTGGGATAATTTATGTATTTGGTTAAGAATAATATCAAACTCACCAGAAAATACCAATTAACTATTTGTAAAAACGGTTATTTAGCGACAATTTTGTTATTTGCTTTTTACCGCGGATGTGTTCGCTATCGAATAGCTGTCCAGTAACCCTGGCAACTGTACCATCCATGTATCGTGTTCTCCAGGTGCGGTGAAGTTGCAGGACTGCAACCAGTTCCCGCCCACCGGATACCCTAGTATTGGTGCCACCCAATCCACCACCAACGGACAGTTCCCCTTCCGTTGTGCCCAGATGCCCAAGATCATGAGCCAGTCAGCGCTAGGCCGAGAGCCCCTAGTTCTCTCGAGAACCCCAGCGTATCGTCCGCGCACTGGACTGGGTCGCCCGGACACTTCGTATCGACCGCGCACTGGAGTTGGTCGCCCGGACACCTCGTTTCAGCAGTTCAACTGGGATGCTGGGAAGTCCAGCGACAGAAGACGTAAGGAGGGCTTCTATAGTAACTCGGCAAATAGTTCACAATTCCGCTGCGATGGTTACACGGCGCAGTGCCAGGCGCGATTTAGGGGGGTTGAGTAGATACTGAGCCATGGAACCCTCCTCAATTAGGAAATTGTTGGAAATTGCATGTTTTTTGGGAGGGAAATTTTTTATTGTGTTATTTTATTTTAATGTTTCTGGTTTGACACGTTGTGTAAAAGTTAGGAAAATGTAAACCCCCTTTTGCAAAATACAGATATCATGGCTGAATTAATAACTAAATCAATATGAGCGCTATTAGATATGTAATCATAACAATTAAGAGAATATATAACTGTGATTGTAAATTATTTCGCAGTCAAATTGTACATCAAGTCTCGTCAGGGACTAATTGTATATCATGTCTCGTCAAATTGTATACCATGTCTCGGCAGATGACGTTTCTATGGAACGTCAAGAACAACAATTTTAGAAATATAGCTGTTTTAAGTTGAGTGTAAGTTCATACATATGATTGGTTAGGATTAACTTCATGTCATTAAAAATAATAATTATAAAGTTTTAAAGGTTATAATTGCTGAATAATCTTAATAAATTTGCTGTATTTGCGATGTTCCAATAACTGTGTTTTTTCGGCTACATGTGGAGGTTACTTAGTGGCCGATTGGCTAGAAAAACATATCATAAAGATAAAACACAATTTTAGAAATATAGCTTAAGGAGTTTGGTCCATTGGTGAAAAGTACTTTTATATGACTTTCTACACTCAAAAATTTGCGAAACACCGCTATATTGGTAGGCTGAAAAAGGTAGGCTCGCTGAAAATGGCATGAAAACATTTAATATGTATTATTCATTTCAAATTATATTAAACTTTTTATTTATATTTATAACTAATATAATTTATGTTCTTCCTTACTATAACTAAATAATACATAATATACATGGCCTGCTTGACTGATGCATAAGTTTGAAAACTCGTCACATATACAAAAAATATGCCAGTATTATACCAACCAGATAAACCTGTCACAACTTAATGTATTGTCTAATTCGAATTACATGACCAACCACATTTGTCCGAACAGTTTCTGTCCTACCAAGAATATCCTAAAGTTAATAACATACTATAACAAATAGTAAAATTAATTATGTCAATATACTAAATATGGTAATAATAATTGGTAATAATAGTGAAGTATATATTCCGCCTATCATGTGTGATGACTTTTTCTTCTTTTGAATTAATTTAGACATATTCAAATTACGAATAATTTAAGGTGGTGTTAACTTTAACTTTAACATTATAATTATTTTTATCTAATCTTTTAGCATAGATGTCCTGTTAGATCCATAATTATTTAACCAGGTGCTAAAAATAAAATAAAAATGCCACTTCTCTCTAACGCTTTTTCTGTAGGTTATTCTTATCTTGACATTTTACAACTTTATCCACATATTTTAAGAACAAACTCACTGAAAACGAAATATGTAGAATTGAAAAAGCTGTTTGTTTTAGTTTTTTCAGTGAATAACTCAAAATTGAAATATTTATAATAAAAATGAATAGTTATTCAGGGTTATTGAATACTTTTATCAATCGTTAAATTGTGTTTTTCTTCTTATTTTAGTAACACCAACGACGATTCAGGGCCGAATCATGAAATCAGGATCTCAATATTAGATAGAACAACTGTGACATCAGAACGAAGACCAGACGACGGTCTCTTTCACATTGTCAACACTGAATTATTATTGAATGCTTTTTGTTTGACTGATATAGATGTTTAATAATTCATTATCCCATGAGAATATATTTATATCAGGGACTTATTTTTTGATTCAAGAGTTTCTTAGTTTTATATGTGATTTTAATGTGCATGAAACCTTACAAACATAACATTACATGCTTACTATTATATTCGTTAAAAAGAAATATTTATTTATCTGTGTTTAAATGTCTACACTTATACAGAACACATATTAAATATCACCAATAACTGTTTGAAAAGGTTTTGGCAAATCTTTGCAACTAGTCGTTCGGAATTTAACACCCATCTACTTCCCAACAAATCTGAGATTTTCTAGAATTCGCATTCATTGGACTCTATGATATTATTATGGTATTTTATCTTATTTCACATAAATCAAGTCATATTCCTAAATGTTTACAATATATAAATAATCTAAATAATTATTTTAATAATTAATATTTTAATACTGAAATACAGACTTGACATATTTTTTTGTAATAAAACTATATTGGGTGTAGAAAACAATTTTACTTTTATCCTTTTTCTAAAACGATTTAAACATTTTTTTTAGTATGAGTTTTACTTAATTAAAATAATTATCCGCCATATCTATATTAATGATAATTAAACTTTTGATGATGACAATTTAACACATTTAAGTTTGAATGTCACAGTATGAAGGTTTCGTAATTCTTTATCTTTTAATAATAAAAATGTTACTGTTAAGATTAGGCCAAACAAAAACCACAATTGAACTTACTTTGTTAAAGTAATGCTGGTATATAAAATACATAAATTGAAAATAAAATTATGAATTACTTGAATATAAATGCATCATCTATAAATGAATAATTACTGCATCTGATAGTATAATACATGCAACTAGCTTGAACATTAAGTTGATGTAAGGGGATTAAGTTAAATGAGAAATATATAATACTTTTAATAAATCACATTTTTAGTTATTAAAATTCGATGTTAATGTGCTGGCTTACTTTACGTATTTTTGGCTTTACATCTATTTATAACTATATTATATTAACAAAAAATAGTAATTAATAAATGGTTTATAAATTATAAATAAACCAGCTTTATTCTACTAGAAGTAGTATGCTTACAATAATAAGTGTAAACATATATTCTAAATCAAACTAATTAATTATTTAAAATAAAACTAATCGAATTTAATTAATTTCAATTAAACAAAAAATTTGAACTAGCTATTTAAACTAATCCATATTAATTTCCAAACGTCATGTGTGTCGTTTCAGAATGACTTTTGACAAGTTCGCTTGTAACAATAAATCCCCTATAACAAGAAAGTAAACTGTCCGGTGGATAATTTCGGCTATGTTGGTTGCCATGAATACAAGAAATATTGGTTATAACAAACCAATGTTTCGGATTTGTATTTGAGTATAATTGAGTATAATCTCTCCATGATTATATATGTTTAGCTTTATATAATTCAAATTGGAAGTTGATCCAGATAATTTTGATATGAACAATCAGAACTAATAATTATTATATCACGAAAATTAAAGTTAAATTAATATTTACTGATGCTGGAATTCAACCGAACATGAGTTCCCTATTTTGTATTTCAGCAATAGGCGAAAACATTAGGAATTAATCTATGTTTTGACTGTTCGTTGTAGACTAGTTTCAGTTTTGAACAAATTTTCATTAATTCAAGCATTTTACCGCTTGTATGAGCAGTGTTATAAATAAAATTAATGAAAATTTGTTCAAAACTGAAACTAGTCTACTACGAACAGTCAAAACATAGATTAATTCCTAATTTTTCGCCTATTGCTAGAATAAAAAAAATTTTAATCGGAAGACCACATAATGAGAACAAAATCAGTAAAGCGGTTTCTAAATTTCCATCGGTTAATAACCTGAAGGGATAATATCCAGTTATTATTTACAACAGCATCAGTTTGAATAGCGTATACGAAGAATGCAGGTGTTATGTATCAACGCAGAGCTTGTAATCATTCTCAGCAAATATTTAGAATATTCTAAATTTAGAAAATTCTATTAACTCCATACAATTTATATATTATACATATATTATACATAAATTATACATACTATTTATTAACCTATTATTATTAATTCTCTCGCTTGACTATATATGTAGGAGAATCCACATTATGAATTAAAAAACTAGTGACTAAATTTGAGATTTGAAACAATCAATCATTATTTAACACCACAGAAAAGTTACTGATACTCAGCTAAGCAAATAATGTTTTAATGACATTCAGTATTTTTCTTCTTCAATAATCCCGGTTAAAGCATAATCATTGTATTGTCTATAATGATCCAACTAAGAATTTAATATCTTATTTCCCCTTTATCGAATACATTATATAGTTAGCATATTATTATCAGTTGGATCACCCCAAACACACCTTGGGCTAAATTGACTTCCTAAAACGCATTGTGTAAAAAGTATATAAAAAGTTAAAGACCATATAAAGATGAAAACTTGGGCATTTTATTGATGAAAAGAAATTTACATGTAATATATTATAATAAGAGAAAACAACAAAGAATACACATACTACAATATCAATGAAGAGTATGATTCGTGAAAGACTTCGTACTGTTGGACTGTCCAAAAAGAGTCATGATTAAATGTAACAAATCTAGTCTGCGCACATCTCTCAGAACTCAAAAGACATGAAACTTGACTTGTGGCAAATATACTAGATTGTATGCTAATAATAGAACTAATTGTTGGAGCCTTACCTACTGAATATGTCAAATTAAATTGTCTGTGGAACATAAAACGAGTTAGTGAACAGCTAATCAACACATTTTAAGGTGGATTATATATCAACAGTTGTAACAGGTAAAAATTGAAGTAGTATTGCCGACACTTTATCTATAGGCATGTCGCGGCAATCAATCTTCAAACAATTAATATTTGAGTCTTTATCAAGAGAAAGGGATCCTTCCCACGCTTTATTATTGATTAAAAATAAATATATGAAGTGACGGAACGGTTTGTAAAAGTTCAATTTAAAAATAAAACTTTCAGAAAAATGAAAAAACAACAATGATTTGTAATTAATAAACTATATATTCGGGTCGACTGACCCTTCTTCTGAGTTATAAAATATGATTAAATTTAGATTATACATTTTATAATATGAATTAAAATATTAATTGAAAATTACATATTTAAATATTACAAGAATTGATTAATTGATGCAAATTATTATTTTTTTTATTATTGATTAAACATGTCATGATTCCCTCCAGTGGAAGCGTAAGGTCCTGGTTGTGTTCATCATCCAATACACAAATCGAAACATCTTCTCCACTTCCTTCAAGCCACACTCGAACGACCATCGTGGAGGGCAGGAGAACTGGAACACTCCAGATATAGTCCCTTCGACCCTGTTAGATCAGAGGATCAGCGACCGTCAGGGTCACACAAGCTTGCCGGTACCCACATTCCTCACCTCTTTGGAGGGTCTTTCCTACTTTCTGCAACATTCCTGTAAACAATTGATCAATTAACAATGAGGAAAACATTCAACTGGACTACATTAATTAAGGAATACATATTTTAAGTTAAAATTCATCTGTAGGAAAAAAATTATAAACATCAAATATTTATGTTAACATGTACGAAATACTTTCGTAAATATGTTTAAGATAAACTTATTTCGTATAATTATTGTTGTATCAATGTTTAATATATCGAATTTTTTATTGATCTGTCTATCATAGTCAAGTTGTTTCATTACACTTCACTATAATAAATAATCACTTGTAGTAGTAACACAAATATTAATATACTTCAAAGAAACATAGAATTGAAATCAGTAAGACATGATCCTATTCAAAACATTAAATACGAACGACTAACAGAAAGATAACTCGCTTTTATATGAACAGATATTATTTGTGTACTTACTCTCTGTTGGAGGAAGATATTGTCTGAAGATGGTGTCTGAAATTTCGAACATAACATTTTACATTCAATCTTTCTATCCTGGTAATCAATGTATTTGAAATTATTTTTAACTGATATATGAATTGGTTATATTCTAAACAAACAAATGTACAATTTATTAAATAAAGGATCTGTGACGTATCGTCAACAGAACTTTACGAGTTTTTTCATCATTCATCATGACGATAAAAATAATTGAAACAGAAGAAAATATAACTCATGCTTCCAATTTATTCAACAAACAAAGGATCTAAGATATGAATCTAGATACGACCACAATATGTCAGACCACGTTAAGAGAGCTTGGATGAAATAGCTAGTGTAAAATATTGATTATAGATCGATGTTCTCTCTCATTGTCAGATGGCGCTCAGAAGTGCTGCTGTGGTCTTCACAAGAGTATGTCACTGATTTCTCAATGCCCTCTTCACCAGTTGGTTTCCATATCTCGATGGGAATCTATACCTGGTGACCTTCCATTTATAGTGTTTAGCTTTAAAAGCTCGCTCAATTTTCGTGCTTATTGTAATTGATTAAATTATTATCGAGCAAGTAAGTCGAGTGAATTAAACATGAATACTGCACTGCACATGTGACTACAATAGTGAAAATAGGTATCGACTTCTTTATTAATAAAACTGTTGAAACATCGTATTGTACTGTGAGCCTAACGCTTTCAAGTCCAAAGTTTGACTACTTCAAATGAAGCATCTAGCAACTATTTAAAACACTACAGATGATATTTCTAAACAGAATAAAAACATATAAATTACTCACTTTCAGTCTGCGTTTTGCGAGGTGTCGTGGAAACTAGAGTCCTCGCTTCAACATCTAAAAATAAATATTTACATAAAATCAAATCATTGCCATGAGACATAACATAACCAACAGAACAATTTTATTTATCAAATGAAATGTTACAAGGCTTGTTTTGAATCTGTAGATCATTACAAATATCAAAACTTTAAGAATTTAACATGTTGTGTATCTTGAACTTCCTGTAGGTATTTCCAGTTTTGCTCTTAGTTGAAACATTTTTATGACCTACTAACACTGACCTACTACCAGGATCTACATAATCCTAGGCCAGCAACGACCGCGAGATAAAAAACGGTAGTGCGACCCCAAGGTCGGTGCTCCAAGATCTGTAATGTTCAAGGTCACTTCCACATATGTATGAATAAAATGCAAAATATAAAGAGTACTAGAGGAAGGCAGGGTAACCCCGAACCGACGCCTTAAAACAGGCTCCACAGCCAGGCATATGCTCGGGCAGGATGTTGACTTTTTTCAGCCCTTTCTTCTTAAGATAAGTATCGATGTCGACCGAAGAGAGGGGTCTTCGGGAGGACGCGAAGAGGAAGACAAGGTGGGAGGGTCGGTCTCAGGAACATCAGCTAGCTTAGGCTCCTTTCTCTTCTTACGAAGGACAAATGGGTTCTTGGGTTTCTTGAAGATCGGTTCGACGACCCCGTAAATCTTCTGGACTAACTCGTCCCCACTAAACGACAGAGCGAGTTCTTTGATTTCACGGATACATCTGACCGTGTCAGAGCCCATATCTTCTCCCTTGTTCAAAATCATCTCTTCATATCTAGCGATACATTCGAAAATCTTCGCTTCTAAATCCAGTTTAGGCTCTGTAGGAATGGTAGTAGACAAGACACGCCTAAGCACTTCGGGATCAACTTGGGACAAAACCGGCTGCGCGCTACTCGGGTCCGCCACGGGCTGACTGGTGCCAGAAGGAGAAGAAGGGGGGAGAAGTGGGGTACGGGGGAGGAGAGGAAGAGGGAGAAACAAAGGGAGGAGAAGACGGGGAAGGGGACACTACCCTGTGACTACTAAACCTAGCAGCTGGGGGCGTATAGACGATCTCCACAGCCTGACTGTATCCTGCTGGGGGCGCCGAAGCGATCTCCCACGCTTGAATGTGACTAGAGCCGAACTCACAATCGGACTCTAGTTGAGTGTCAGGTATGTAAATTGTAGTGTGAGGAGAGGCGGGGAGATCGCCTGCAAGTAAATTTGTTATGGGAGCCTCTACATTAGTGACAGTGTTGGTATCCCAACTGTCACTAACCGAGGTGGTGTTAAGTGTGAGGCGCGAATGCGTGTGGTGAGGGTATTATGTATTAGAAAGAGAATAAGCAGGAAAGGAAGATGCGGCAGGCATCTCAAAGGCCCGGCCCCGCGTTTTCAGGCAACTGGAAAGGTGGGAAGAAACAGAGGAAATCTTCCCGTTGGAAAACTCCCCGCAAGTGCTGCACACAGAGATGGCGGGACCGTGTGAAGCGATATGTTCAGATTTAGCTTTGGCCGACTGACGGGCCGGAAAGCTAACCTTTTCTGATTCTATTATCGAACACTTTGAGAAAACTCAATAACCTGTATTACATCTCTCAGAGGCTAGGATGAGCTAATGAAGCATTCTGGGAATTAGATGTTGTCACAAAATGATCATCCGCTGGGCTGGTTTGAGAGGCGCTTTCGTTACGTTGGTGATGTAGGTCGATAATTTAACCCCCACGAGGTCCTGCGGCTCCTCATGCACTGTACAGAAGGCTAAGTATTTGTAGGTTGCAGTCGGCCGAGAGCAGCGACCGGGTTGCCATTAATAGTGATTTGAGCCTCCACGTCTACGGAAACTTTCTTGGTTTTTGTGTTAACTATGATTATCTGAAAAGCGCATTTCGCAATGTTTGCGGTGAGACCATGGGTACTGAGAGAGTAGGTCAATTGGTCTCGAACGTTGGGTGCAAGAACGGCGAGGTCGTCTGCGAAGGCCAAGTGATTCAACTTGGCATCGCCCAGCTTTATTTATATATTTGAGTCGATGAGTCAAAGGCCTTTTGCGTGTCTAAAAAGGCGATGGAGCGGGTGCCGTTCCAGTTTCGCTTCTGCAATGATGGCGTGTAAATGGTGTCTAAAAGCTCTGACCGCTTTGCGAATCTTGTTATCGTACAGCTTAAGAGCTGTAACTGTAATAGGCGCCAGGATGAGCCGGTAGAGTGATCTCGGTATCCTCTGTTTCCTCAAGATTGTCATCGTCTGTGCCGGTTTAGTAACAATCTGTGGGATGGTGAAATGAACTTTATTCGTAAATCTGCCCTACTCGTCGTAGAAATATTTGTACGAAGAGTAACATTATGTTAAAGTCACTCGTAACATTTAACCCGTGAATAAAAAATGAGTGATAATATCCTTCGTTAACCTGAAATATCGTTATATTTTAACGAAGAATTAGAAGAGTACTCGTTAATAATAATTTTCAGAGATAGAATTAATCCTTTAGACAGTTTATCTGTGTAAATAAATATGTGTGTGTTTAAATAAATCAGTGACGTTATCCTTCGCTAAACTTTTACGAAAATAGTTATGACGAATAGCTTTATTTACGTAATTTGTTACTCTTCTTGGAACGATTAATTGATAAAATTAATATTTATTTTTAATCACCATCACCCTGATATCCCTAATTATACAATTACTCCTAAAATCTTACCAACTGAATCCGGAATTCTTGAAAGCGACTTCAGGAACCTCCTTGGCTGGAAGTGGAGCAGCTTCAAAAATATAAGAACAATAAAATATATGTTAGAACAAACATCAAGAAGACAAAGTTGATGTTGTCAAATAACTTACGTGGTGCAACTGGTTCTTCTATTCTTACAGGGATGAGGGGTACAAGAGCTTTCGGAACATCATATTGTCTGCCACACGGACATTCTACATGATGACGACCTTCGAATAGATCTATCAGTTTTTATGGTTGGGATTTGTGCCACTTGTGCTCCTCTCGGTATTCACGAAGGTCCGCCTCTTGCTGGTCCACCCTCGTTTGGAGCGCTCGAACTTCATTTAACAGGTGCGCTTAGAGACTTGACTGAAATTACATGGTGTTAAATAATGATTAAATTTGATAATTCAAATAATCAGTCATTGCTTTTTTAATTGATAATGTAGATTCTCATACATAATACATATACATATAGTCAAGCGAGTGAAATAGCGTATAATAATCAGATTTTAGAATATTTAATTGTATAGAATTAATAGAATAATTTAACTTTTATTTTCTAAATAGTAACTTAGAATAAGTTCAACCTCTATGCGTTGATAAATAAAGGTAAGAATCATTATTAAAACGCTTCATACATTTTGTCTTCTAGGTATCTGAACAAAATATTAGTAAATAAAGCATTACATAATGATAATCATAACAAACACCTGCATTCTTCATATACGCTATCAGAACTGATGCTGTTGTTAATCATAACTGGATAATATCCTTTCAGATTATTACCCGGTGGAAATTTAGGAACCGTTTTACAGATTTTGTTCACATTATTTGGTGTGTTATCCGTGCTTTATTTTCTATGTTTAATACCATCGAAAAATTAAATGTTGGGCTGAATTTAACCTATTAAATATAGAAAATTCTTGGGTCCCTTGAATCTCTGGCTTCCTAATCGGGATTGTACTGTATTATATAAATTATGTTTAACAATTTATTATGTCAACAATAAATAGCCCTATGTTCTCGGCAGGCTGGATTATTCTCCAAATTTAGTCAAGAAAAATAACCCGCTGTCTGGCTTTGTTATGTTAAACCAGCTTATTGCCGAGTGAATACGTTTCACATTATGAGCGCATGGCGCCTTAATCCGAAACGGGTTATTTCATTTTGATTTTGAATCCATTGCATTCATACATGTGTTTGTGACTCTAACTATTTTGGCGATGTGGAAAGCTAAGTATCATATATTCATTTCAAAATTACTCTATGATTATAATATATTTTGTGACAAAATTTTATATATTTATATTCAGTTTTTCTTAGCGCTTTCAATGGTGTAATCAGATTTTTCATACGTTGTATACTTCTATAATTATAGCATGCTATAAATCACTGATTTTCACGCTACTTAGTGAAATGTATTAATTAATTATTGTTTGTAAGGTAAAAATACTTTTTTTAAATCACTGATTGCTATGTGATGGAATAACATTCTGTGACAAAATTTTATATATAATTGTTCAGTGTTTCCTAGCGCTTATAATGGTATGACTATCTTTTTCATAGCTATTATACTTAACGAGATATTAAAAGTTTAGTTTTGATGAAAAATATGCGTTAATTATTTATTTTTTAATTATTCAGGTAAAAATACTTTTTTTAAATTACTAATTGCTATGTGATGGAATAATATTCTGTGACAAAATTTTATATATAATTGTTTAGTTTTTCCTAGCGCTTGTCATGGTGTATTCAAATTTTTCATAAGTTGTATACTTTTATAATTATAGTATGTTATGTTATAGTGATTTAAGAGATGCAGCAATTAATTTGTACAAGTTAAAACTAAGTTGTACTAAGATTGTATTATCGATTATTATGGCGTATATGTGAAATCAGCTGTTACACCAGCAGCTGTTCAGTTTATTTGATAGTTGCATCAATTAATTTGTACAAGTTAAAATTAACTAAGATTGTATTATTGATTTTTATTGAGTCATTATAAAGTCAGCTGTTTATCAGCTGTTTAATATTTGCATGTGTAAATGGGTGTATTTTACGTTTACATAAAATGCTGTTAAATGATATATTGTATATCTGTTTTGTTAATATTCTCAAGTTGACATGATTCATATAATTAAACATTTTTTTATACATTATTTTTTAGAAATTCGTACGATGAAAAGAAGTCATCCCTCTTCACCTAGTTCGCATGAGTAATTATATGTTTTAATTATTTTTTGCTTTTATTTTTAGAGTTTTTAATCAATTGTGTAGTGTTAAATTGGTGAAATATTTTATCTAATGCGCTTTATTTCATATC